>VZRV01009165.1:835734-871178 GCA_013398115.1 Falcunculus frontatus
GATGGGTCGGCCCGCCGCCGCCCCCCCCGCCGCTCCCCATCGCTCCTCTTCGCTCCCCCGAGCCCGCTGCCGCCCACGGCGGGGCTCTCGCCGGGCTGGGAACAGGCGCCTGTGCTGGCGCAGGGGAGCGCGGCCCCGCGTGTGCACACACCCGCCCGGGGCGGCCGTGCCCCGCTCCCCGCGGCCGTGCCCCGCTCCCCGCGGCCGTGCCCCGCTCCCCCAGGCTGCGGGTGGCCGGGGGAGCGGAGCAGGCGCTACTCCTCAGCAGTTCTGAGTTTATGAATGGACGCCGTGTGGCTGCTGGGAGCCAGCTCCGCCAGGAGGACCCCCGGGCTGCAGTCACGGCCATTGGCATTCTCTCTGTCCATCCGTGATACTGCCATGAACGGAGCGCGCTGGGCCCCGCCCCGCCATACGGGTCTTTCATTCATGCTTTTCTGAAGGAATTGTGCATGTCAGGGCTGTCACTGCAAACTCTACAGGCTTCCCGAACTGACATGTAAATGAGACTGCAGCCAAAGGCAACATTCTTAAAGGCATTTTTTAAAATTTCAACGGAGTGATCACTTTTTTTTTTTTTTTTAGTATTTCTGAAGCGTTCACTAAGTGCCTGTGTGCATGTTTACTCAGTCCGTTGCTCGGCAGCCAGCTTGATAGACAGTGTAAAGATAGCAGCCCTGGCTGAGAGACTTTATTTTAAACTGGGGAAAAAACTGTCCTTCGTTCTGATTTTGAGCAAAGGCTATTTTAGGAGAACCACCTGTGCTTGCCTGTTTTCCTCCACCCACTGTAAATAAGCTGTCCTCTTGCCTGTGAAGGTTCAAGGTCAAGTCTTCAGCTATAGGAGGTTTCACTCTATTTACACTTTTTCCACCCGAAGCCATGAGGAGAAATGTGCAGTTTCCTCTCTGTGCAGTCACAAATAGAGATGATACCAGTGCAGATGTGCAGCTGTTCTTTCCTCGCATTTGTGTGCGTTAACTCTTTGCTTGAGATGGAAACTGGCATCTGGCTGTCCGCTCACCATTCCTTTTACTGGATGGAATGTCCATTTTTTGTCCTCTGAATTCTCTCTCTCCAAGTTGTGCTACGTGGTAGCAAATCTCTGTCTTAAAATGGACAGGGAAGTAAGTACCTGAACACCTTTCTATCCACTCCTGTAAATCGCAGTAAATCCTACTATAGGTAATTCAGCTTTACAGCTGGACTCAATGATCTTAAAGGTCTTTTCCAACCTAAATTATTCTATGATCCACTTCAAGCTGTTTGCTCCAAATTTCTGGTTCTGTTTATGGGTGAGTTGTTTGTGGTATCTGCAGGTGCAGGTGCTTGTTAGCCGGATACTGTCTCATCTTTATTCAAGAAAGCTCACACTGCACTGATTGCAGGCTCATGTGATTCTGAGGAGAGAAATGGATGTGATCTAGTGCTCTTTCCAAAGACATTTTTGAGAAACTTTTTTACTACCTGTGAAATCTGATGTAGAACAGTGCACACATTGATGTCTCTGAGAAGCTGATTTCTGCTGCTTGAAAAATCCGTATTCAAAGTTAATCTGGGATTTAATCATGGACCTCCTCAAAGAAGAGCAGGAGTGCTTCTAAAGAGAAGTGGCTACTGGTGCTTTATAGTATCATCATTAATCAAGCAATGCATTCCTTTGCTTATGTTTGCCCAATGTCACAGGACCCATGACATGTGGAGTCTATGCTTTGATTCTATTTTTATTTATTTTCCTATCCAAATAACACCTAAGCAACCTGGAAGGACACTCTTTTTCTGTATGTGGTGCTGAAAATTATATTTCTGCTTCTTATTTTGGTTTGTGCCAAACCAGGATTTCAGGAGTGTCTCAGAAATTATATCTGTGCAAGTGGAAGGCAGAGCACATCCCTCAGATACTAGGAATAAACTGGATTGAAGCATTCTGACAGTTAATTAAAAACCAAGGGTAGAATCAGAAGCTTGAACTTTTATTGACATCTAGTGGGCCCTTGAGTGAGATACACAGCAGGAATTCCACTAATAGTAGCACATAACAAGGTCTACATCACTATTTAGCTTTCAATTTAATTAGGAGAGTTGACACAGACTGTCCGAGCTGCTGCACAAACCAGCTAAAGTGAAAAATATTAGCAAGTCTCTGTATTTGAATGCAGGTTTCAGTATTGCACTCAGGTGCTTCCTGTCAATGATTCTCTTGTATGCCTGGGTTGGCTGCTCACTAGGTATTTCAGTGTAAGCCAGTGAAAAGAAACAGATTTTAAGATGATTTTATGACATATTTACATGAACATTCAGGGAATCTGAAATCTAGATGGCAATATCAATATGATTTGTCCTATTTTCTTCTTCACTTGGTCACTATTTGTCATTAGAAGCAGAACAAATGTGGAGGATAAGGATTTCCTGTTTTTCAAATACGACCAAAAATGTTCTTTACTACTGCAGAGCAATGAAACTCTTGCAATTGCTTTGCACATCTAGTACAAAATGTAGGACTTCTTAATGTAGAATGTATGTTGACTATAAAGGCCTGTTTCTTCTTTATTTGAAAACGTGCCATTAAAAACATTGCTTTAAAATAGGAAACTAGATAATCAAAGAAGGAAAGGTATTTTTAGGATATCTGGATACTGATACCATTCCAGACTGATCAGTTGCAGTACTTAATAACTGGAGTAAGACTACAAAGGATTAAAAAGTAATGTACTACGACATATATTTAATTCTATTTATACATATGAGGAATGCAAATAGTCCTTGTAGAAGTTATTCATTCACATGGATCAGGATTTTTCTGATGAAATGGTTTCTCTCAGGGAACATGCATTCATCAAAATGAAAATGTACAGCAGAGATCACTTGGCTTGATCAAAGGCTGAAGGCAAAACAAGCAACCTTCTGGCATCCCACCAGCTGGGCTGCTGGGCCTCTGGGCAGGCCTCCCCAGAGCTGGAAGGAGCTGGAATCTTTAGCACATACAGGCTGCCAGTGCCCAGCTTGAAATTCCTCAACACTGCTGGCTTCTGAGGGTAAGAGACCATGCAGTACATCAGTGAGAAGTCTCAGAAACTTTCTTTACTCACACAGTTTGGTGATACTTGTTTTTCATTCCAACTCAGAATGAGATTGGGAGAGAATTACCCTTCCCTGGATAGCTGTATTATTTATTATCTGTTTTACAGTAGCTGCTAGTTGTGCTGAGATCTGTACAGAACCCAACTGTGGTCCTTTCTTCAAAGAGTTCATAGTCTGACTCATAGAGTTCAACAGCCTCCATTTGATTTTTTTTTTAGGGTTGGAGAAGAAAAAAATTTGTGTATGTCTAATTCTAACCAGAATCCTGCTCACTGTGTATGAATAGGCAACTCGCTCAAACACTGCTCTGTTATAATTTTAAAGACATCCAGTGAATACTGAGGTCTAGCCATACATGCCTGTGTTGGTAGAATTGGATGAGTCATGTATTCTCTTAAAGGATCTTCATTAATCCTATTTCATTGGTGTAGATTAGCCATATTTCATTTAATTACATTTTAAATTATTACATTTCATTTTTTTTAAGATTACTTGGGGAATCTGGCACTGAAGGGACTTTGTTTGTAATATCAGCATGAGAGTCACCTTTATCTGTTGGATGAATAATAACTAGAATGGCTTTATCATTGTTAAGAAGACAGCATATAGGAAATGATACAATGTGTATATACTTTATCTACCTAAGAGAAAGTATGAGCTCAATTTATGTAAGAGTTCGAGTATCAGTTGAAGTACATTGGTGTTTGCATAATATAGGGATTACTCACCATTTTTCAAAACAAAAAAATTTGAAAGGTTTGGGATGTTTCTTTGTTTATAAAGCATAGTTTATTTTCCGTGTTGCATGTCAAGTGAAACCTTCTTTGTTTTCTTGGACATAAGCAGCTGACTTACTGCCTGTCTCACAAGTGGAATGTATCAGAGAAGAACTATGATGGACTGCTCCCCAGGGGAAGGGATGCCAGGAGCTGAGGGCAGTAGCAGGACTAACAGGGCAGTGTACTCACCAATACAGCCCCACAGTGCCTGAGAGCTTGGTAGCTCTGAAGATGTTTACCAGGTTTCAGTCACCTCCCAGCAATCACCAGACGAATCCATAGTGAAGGAGCAGGTCTGAGGTTAAGCCGGAAAGTCAAGTCAGTGGATGAGTTTTACAATCAAGTTCAACAAGGCAAAAGCATACTTGCAACCTGGTCTTTGCCGGAGCTTAGTGTGAGAGCCTGAGCTTAAAGGCATCTCTGGAGCAAAAGGCTGACTCCTAAAAGAGTACTCCCAAACTCCAAAAGCTCTGTTCCCAAAGCCTGGTCCCAGCTTACATGCTTCCCTGTACCAGAGCTGGCCTCCAGCATGGGCAGCTAGCTCCTGGGCAGGGGGCAAAGGTTGCAGAGCCTGGGGGTGCACTCAGCCCTGACAGAACTGTGCTCTGTCTCCTGGTTCTCAGCACAGTAGGACTGCCAGGATTTTAGCCAGTTTGTGGAATATTACATTGACAATGAGGATCCGTGATATAGATTCAGTTCTATAATATGCAAGATATTTGCTGGAACATGTCACTAGCGTAGTGAATTGTGTCTTCTTTGTATATCCTGCAGAAAAGGCACTCTTACATCTCCATTTGAAACAGACGTGGACATGGAAAAGTTTTTTGTAGTGCAACTCCATACTGCAGTGACTGATGGATGCTTTTTGAAGCCTGTTTTTCCAAAGTTGCACACCATTTCAGCTGTGAAGCACACCTTGATTTTAATGTCATGCAGCTTTAAATTGAATCAGCGAAGTGTGAAATCTTTTTATCATAGTGTCCTATACAGTATGACAGCTGTATTTCTGACTCTTCCATCTGTAATAGGAAGTGTGGATAAAGATTTTGTATGCTTGATTTGTAATAATGTCAATTATTATTATGAAACATCTGGCCAACTAGTATAGCCAGCCCTGTAGAGATGACTGGGTTTCCCCATTAGTACTGGTAATGATTTTTGTGTGTGTGTGTCTGGTGGGACATTTTAAACCAATCCGTCTGTCTAAATCAATAGAGTTAGATTAGGAAAACTCTTTAAATTCCTCCAGAGCTGACCAAACCTCTGGCATTTTGGTCAGTCTGTTTTTATAGCATAGCTGATCTCCTGCTAAAAACTCCCATTTCCATTAGTTTGCTAATTGCCTAAGATTATGTAATGTGGCCGAGTTAGAAAATGAATCCTGTGCCAATTAGATGGCTGTGTTATTACTGCCAGTCGTGATCCGTAGACATAAGCTTCCAGCACACACAATTCAGTTCTTGTTTTCTTCTCTAATGCCTTGATAAGCTGGTGCCTAAGATGTAGAAGTGGGCTGGAACACGTGAGTAACCCACAACCCTTAACTCTTAAGTCCATTTAAAACCTTCAGTACAATATAACGTATGGCAGGTAGAAAACCTCAGAAAACATATTGCTGCAAGAAAACTAGTTGCTGTATATCTGTTTTATTTATGTAGATCCTCATTGTCTTTTGTGGGTGACAGTTCCCCATTAGCACATTCCGGTGAAGCTGATATTCAACAAAATACTTTGGGATCTCATGTGTTCTATGTTATTCAACTACATTTTTTACCATTTTGGTATTTCTCCTGTGTGATGGAACCTACATGTACACACTTGTTTATATGTGATACACAGGGAGCATGACGTGGCCACATGCTCCTTTTGTCATGTTTTTAAGAAAGTGTTTCCTGTGGATGCGGAGCTATTGCCTCACTGGTAGGCTGTGTAATTCCTTTGCTCAGAGTATTGTCTGTCTTTTCAGCTATCACATCACATATTCAAGGACAGTTCTTATCTGCCAGGTATTGTTACCAGATACAGGATTTTTTTTTTTTCGGTATTTGCTTTATAATAAAAATTGTATAAACCAGTGTATTTTCTTTGTGTCATTCTTTCTATTACTTTTCAATGTCAGCTTGGTCTCATGTTGCTCTCCTTTCTTTCAGATAAGATTAGTTATGTAAAAATGATGTAATGTGTGAGTTTAGAGCTTAATAGTGAGTAAGAGATGGACAGCCTAAGGATTAGATATGTCCCTATTCAAAGAAGATATTGCTTTCTTTTAGATCTTTTGTTCTCACTGCTGGTTTCAAAACCCCCTAATTAAATATCCTCTGCAATTTAGTCAAAGTGCTTCTTTCCCCTTAATCAAGATCATCAATGAAATTGTTGGAAGACTCATAGGAAGCCTTCCTTAAATAAAATAAGCTTAGTCTTAGGCACCTAATTTTTAGACTTCTAAGTCAAAGCAGAAGAATCCTTAATCAGGAGTCATTCATAATGAAGGTAGTTTTAATGACAGCATTTTTCCTTCCAGCAGTATGCATTCAGTGTTTTTACAGGGGCTCTAGCTTTCCGGAATTCCTTGGTAGCGTATCTACTTAGCCTTCTTTTCAAACTTCCATGATTGTGTTGCTTGACAGCCCACCACTCCAATCTTGATTTGCAGCAGGTAATATCACCAAAAGAGAACAAGAGGAAGAATTCCATATGGAAAACTTCCATATGGAAAACCAATTAATTGTGAGGGGAAAACAGTTGGGGAGGGTGGGTTAGAAGATAGAGAATAAATAATGTATAATTCAAAACTATTTATCCCATTTTTTGTCACTGGTTGTAAAAGGCTGTGAAAGAGTGAAGTTTTTTAGAAGCTTTCTGCCTAATGCATTTGGAGATGCTGATTACCAGATCTTATGATCACAGCATTAGTTCCAAATAACTTCTGGATGACCATATTATGATATTTCAGACAAACAGTTGTAAGACTGAATTACCAAAGCAGAATAAAATCATTGTGGTTTAATACGAAAAATTATAATTCTTTGTTTACATCCAGCTGGGATTTATTTTTCATCAAAAATTAGATAAGAGATAAAGTCATTCCTCTATATATGAAAATGTCAGGTATTGCTGGTTATGGAAATTACATTTTTATTTTGGCCAGGAAGCTGCACTGAAAGATGACCCATTGAATAAGAGGTTGACAAGACTTCTGGAGTGTGAGGGAAATGATTTAGGGTTGACATGTAGAAAACAAATTGACAGCTGACCCAGCAGTCCACCAGCAGAAGGACTGCAGCACAGTGCTTAATATGCTCAAGACAGCATAAATCTTCCAGGAGGCAAGCAGCTGCACTTTATACCAGATGGAGCCTTTGTATTGTTTTCATATTCAGCTTGAGATACAATGAGCTGTGCTAATTGATTAAACACCATTACAGCCTCTAATTAAAATGCCTCAGGACACTAACCCACAGGGACTAAATTTGTACGTGAAAAATACCAGTCTCACTATAATTGTCATATTAGAGAGGGGCTTTTTCTTCAGGAATATGAGGTGAAGATTTCTTGATGGATTTCTAACAGCAATCCATCTTGAATTTTAACTTTGATTTTAACCTTTTATTTTTTTGTCCTTGCTGGGACTTTCCTGTGAGACTTTTTTGGGGAATGGGAGATCGTCAGTGTTTGGAGGATGGGTCCAGAAACCAGCTTCGTTATCACAGAACTGTCCTCGCTTATGGAAAGCCTCCACAAATTTTTCCAAACGCTTTCGGCCTGGCGACTCCAGCTGGTTTCCGAGCCTTCACTGACACTCTGTGGAAGAGGTGGGAACAGCAAGGGCTTTGCTTAAAGCTCTGCTGCAGTCTGGAGAAAGAAAAGTGCCCACGGTGAGATGAAGGAGCTGGGACAGTCTAACAGCCACTAGAAAAAGAGCTGCTCCTTGTGAAAGCCGGCCTGAGTGTTTGCACTTGCAGGAATAACTCTAACTCTGAGTGGTTTTGAAAAATAAAAGCAAAATTATGGAAAATAATACAATACATTGGGCAGGTAATTAGGTTCCGTTAGAGCACTAGCAGTAGGGAAAATCGTGCACAGCAGAAGCATGTTTCTGAATTGCCTTTTAAAATGTCTCTCTCTTTTTTTTTTTTTTTTTTTTTTAAATTCCAATTCTCTTTTCTTCAGTGTCTGTGTTAACACCACTTTCTCCACTTTCTTTCTCAGTCCCATTTATAGCTAGGAACATCAAAGGCTGCATAAAAGCTTTGCATATAATGTTAAATTGAGGTTTTATTCAATTGGTTTTACTATTTCACAGATTTTTAAAGGAGGTCCAAAGAGCTCAGTTATCCCACTCTTCTGTGCCCCAACTAAACAGGCATTCTCTTAATGCTGTGGTATCTCCCAAGTTTTTTTAAGAAGGCTGCTGCTGGCCTTGTCTCCTATTTTATGATTTTGAAGTACTTTTCGGAACAATTTACTCCCAACTGAGAATCTTTACTACCTTTCTTATCCTTCTTATCCTTCTCTTCTCCAAGATAAGTGGAAAGTCACAGCTCTCTGCTATTTCTGTTTGGGTAGGCAGATGGCATTTTCACTCCATGGAGCTTTCTTTCCCTAGCATGTTACTTGAGTGTTTATATGTGAGCTGAGTGCCTCTCTGTAAAACTGCCTGGGATGAAAATATGTAATTAAAGGAGTGCAAGTGGAGAGTTTATGAAATTCTCTTGTGACACTTAACTAGCTGCACAATATTCAGTGCCATATTCAAACTATTTTTCACTCCTATAAAACAGCAGGTTTTGATCAGAGGCTAGAGAATCTTTCTCAATGAGCTGCTAGAACACTATCAGTGAAGCTATTGTCCGAGACTACTGAATAACCTTGGGCTGTAGTAAACTCAGAAAGACAGTGAGTCTGGAAGGAATGTATTGAACTAACTTTAAGTAATTTAGGACCTATTTATGTCTTTCTATCATTCTGTCCTATTCAAATAACTCATAGCAGATCCTCACAGCTTTTTAGCCTTGCACTGAAAGAAAACATTACCAATGCTTGTGGCAGATTGAAAACAGTACTGCAAACAGCAGAGGGCAGCGAGGGCAGAGAAAGCTGACTTGGTTTTAGAATACTTCCTCTTCAGAGGCATTTTTTCACAATTTTTTTTTTTCTTAATATGCATTCATGGAATGAATTTCTGGGATATTCAATTATTATGGTAGTATGTAAAAATTTATGTAAACTTAAAGCTGATTAAGGTGTTCTCATGCTATGTGCCATAAAAAGAATGGAAAATGTTTTATGCTGCAAAGAAGAGAAGAGGTCAAAAGAGGAAATACACAAGCATAAGCAGAGAAAGATAAAGTAACAAATTATGTTGAATTTCTATGCTTGCAAACTATTGGGCTTTTTCACTTTCCAGGTGCCTACCCCCGTGGGTTAGAATGCAAAGGAATTCAGGGCACTTTCTGTACTTTGGCTTTTCTGAACACTGCTACACCCTGAGTAGCAAGAGGCATAGTCTTTTATATCACTCTGAGGAACAGCAAATACTGAAGTTCATCTAAATTCCATCTGTGTTAAGCCAGTGTGATCTGGAAGGTTTAGTACACAGCTGGGAATTAGGAGTCCAAGTTTCTTATTCTGTGTCTGATTTACTGTACGGCCTTTAACAACTTCTGTTCTGCACTTCACTTTCTTCGTGTCAAAGATGAAAATGGTAATATTCCTTAGATCTCTGGGGTATCATGAGGTTTCATTTGCTGATACTGATAGACAGCTTTGAACTGAACATGCAGAATGCTATGAATTGATTTCTGATGCAGCTGGCTGCCAGTGAGATTGACCTCATATTTGTAAACTTAATGGATTTGTTTTACCAGAAATAATGTTTATGTTCAGGTCTTTTTCACATGGACCAGTATAGGAATGGGAATAGGCCTGGTCAAAGACCAAACATATCTGCTTAAACCTTGCACCTTTAAGCACTGACATCCATGGCTAAAAATGATGAACCTGTCTGAACTGGGTAGAATACAGGACTGTTGAAACCATAATATGAGAAAAAAGTAACCAAACCCTGAACTATTAAACAACATTTTATTTAATTTTTGCCTGTTGATAAAAGGAATATGAAGTACAGAAAAAACATTGCCGCTCAATATCAACTTTTGCCTAAGTAAAAGGCAGGACCATACTTTCAATATGAATTGCACTTAAGACAAAGAACCAGCCATAAGTATGGTACCAGATCTTCAAATTTTTAGACTTAAGTATTAAAATTGTTGAACATGAAATGGTTATTGCAATTTTTTCCCTCAGCATTGCATTTCCAACTGCAAACAACATTCCACAGGGGCAGTAATGTATTACTTCCATCAGGTGCTGCCTCTGCACTATCAGACTATAACTGCAGCAACCCCATGCATGAGTGACAGTGATAAAGCTCTGGTTAGTTATGTTCTAATTATCATGCAATGCTATAGAAATAATTACTTTGGTTGGTACTTTAAGTCTTCCAGATGGGAAGAAAATACAATTAATATGTTTCCTTTAAGCCTTCAATTTCTAAGTCTTGCCTTTTAGCTATCTGAGTCCACAACTAAGAAAAGCTGAAATTCTATGTCCAGGAAGAAAATAACAGGATAAATGTATACTGTATTCTCTTCAAAACCAGTACAAGAACAGTGAAGAGCTTTGTAGAGAGGTTTTCTTTTGGATTTATGAGGGCATGATACATATATAGCAAAAATTAAATTTATATAAGCTACAGAATCCAGAGCTATCTCTGCAACACATTAAAATACATGAAGAACCTATGTTGCATCACAACAGAGGTTTTAGATGAACCTTGGAAGCCTATATCTTTAAAAGATAGTTCATAAAATCACCTGGTCTTAGAGAAACTGAAGGCCACCTAGCCTCTCCCTTTCTCTGTGTCCTAGTCTAAATGTCTAAACATTGCCCTCGTGAAGAAGTACTGCAATCTCAGCTCCTGCCACAGCTCTGGTAAGATCTTGAAAGAGTATTCTGCCAGTTTTGGTCACTGCACTCTCACCAGAAAGGTTCAATTCAGTCTGAAAGTGTCCAGAGAGCAGCAAGAAGGATGGTTGCAGATGTTCTAGAAATGACTGAGAGTAAAAGATAAAGAGCTCTGAAGTTCTGAGGAAATATGTAACAAAATCCTTACGTATGTGAAGCATTGCTGCAGGAAAAAACTCTTCCTCATTCCTGCCTATGTGCAGAAAAAAACTCATATAAATAGCAGCAAAATAAAAGTTGATTAGACATGAGAATTTTTTTTTTTTTGGTAGGGAAGATAATTTAAGTGATTAAATTATCATCGTTTAAGAGATGTGTGGTATCTTCAAATAAAACAGATTTTAAAATGTAAACTTGCCAACAGTTGCTTAGTTGTAGTCTTGCTGTAGTTCTGTTGCTCTAAAGACATAAGACAAGATTTGTGGAATGAAGTAATATATTTTATTAGATCAACTGATACAGCTGGAAGATAGACAGAAGCTTTCTGGCACATCATCTTTCTCAGGATCTAAAGAAGCATCTGATCTCAAGAGCTTATGTGCCTTAAAGTCTGTGTACTTTTTTCCAGCTGTTTTAGCTAGTTTAATGACTGTAGGAGAGTGGCTTAGCTCTGGCAGATTCCATTTTAGATTTGGGCAACCTCTTGAGGACCTTTTTAACTCAATTTCTTTACATTCTCTGATCAGTTTAATATATCTAAATTAAGCATTATGCTATATCCTTACAGATTAGGAGACTTTGAATCTTCATCTGGATTTGCATGATGGATGAATAATTGTTTGCAGGGAAGACCCTTTGATGTACAGTGAATTGTATTCTTGTCTTACAAGACGTATTGTGGTGTTTCTGAAAAATTTTGTGCATCAGTTTTTAAAGATCTTTGGGTGAATTACTTTAAAAATCTGAATAATTCAAAAGCTTTCGATTGCTACAGTCACTCAGGGTTTGTCTTCCAAAATTATTTTAGAAGTTACTTTTGGGCTACTTTCTCAGACTTAATTGTGGCATTTTTAATCTAGCAGCTTATGAATTTAGTGTAATGATTTTAAAGGGCTGATTTGCCTCATTTCTAAAAGTCTTTCAATTTGAAAAAGAGTGACATAAAATATACAAAACAAGCTTTAAAGGCACATCTTATAAAGTGCCTGCTACATGCTGCTTTTGATCATCATCAAAAATGTAACACATTTAATACAGCAAAAATTACTTTCATTAACTTACTTCAAATCACAGTTACCCAGCAAATTGTTACAGATTCCCTGCAGATGCAATATATATATATTAAATCCAGCAAAATATTTTGTAAAATGATACTTGACTTGGTACAGTTTACAAGATTCTGTGTTGTAGCAATTTGATTTAAGCATCCTGCTATCATAAGAAAACAGATAAACTTTTACAGATATAGATGTGTATTGCTGTAGACTAGAGCCAATGGCTTGAAAGAGAAATAAAGAAAGTTGTATGAGTAGTTAGTGAAGATTAACTAGCAGAAAAGTAAGATGCTTTATATATTGGATTATTACCCATGCTGCAGTCTGTGGAAAGCTATCCATTGTGTATCAAGAATCTCTCTACATGTACTCTCTTGTTTCCACTCTAAAAGAAAACACATGGTTCTTTCACTGAACTGCATATTCAAATATTCTGTGTCAAACCAAGGGCACAAACATTTCCTTAATTCTGTAAAGTCAAATGTTTTCCTCTTAAAGCATTTCTTAAGTCATTTCCCTCCCACTAACCTGTCTTTCCAAATTCAGTTTGCCTTGCAGTGTGGAAGAATCATCACATGCGGACAGTTACCAACTATTTCATAGTGAATCTTTCTCTGGCTGACATTCTGGTCACAATTACTTGTCTTCCAGCAACTTTAGTTGTGGACATCACAGAAACGTGGTTCTTTGGGCAGACCCTCTGCAAAGTGATTCCCTACTTACAGGTATTATTTTTCTGTGTTTGTGTACACATTACCCATGTTATGAAAACTAGAAATAACATAAGCATCTTCCTAATACTACTAATCCAATGAAAGTCAATACCTGATCCTGAGAAGGTATCTCAGAGTACATGCTGAGGCCTGAAAGACTGTTCCACTTGGGAATATGACTATGCTTAATAAAGACTGGTTTTCATCCATCTGATTGTTGGCAATACACTTTTTGGAACGTTTTTCTGATGCTCTTTACTTTTTGTGATCTTTTTTAATGATTCAGAATGGATGTAAAGCAATAAAAATGTCTGTAAGTAAAAATAAAGTCATTAATATTCTCTCTGTGTGGATCTAAACAGCTACACAGGTGTCCAGGACAGAGAATCCAACTTCTGAAGACAGTCTGGGCTTTTTTGTTTTTCCTGATTTTGTGTTCTTCAGAAACAGTCAAAGTATCCAGGTTCACTGGGAGTTGATCAGATTGTCTGCCTTAAGCAATAATTGCTTCTACTCATTTACCCATGGACTTAACTAGTTTTGAAATCATTTGCATCAAAATGATTGACAAATACCTTTTCTAAGAATTGGTGTTTGGATGAACTGACTGGGCAAACTGGAATGACAAGTGCTTGGCTTTGTAGTCATTAAAATTCAGAAGAATTAAGCAGTATTCAGAGTGTATGCAGACCATCAGCTCTGTGCCTCCAGCACAATTTATACTTTCAGGAGATACCTCTATGGCCAAAAAGCCACATTGTCAAGGGCAACAGTTCTCCAGCAGCTATGAGCTCTACTTGATATGATCAAAATCACATTTTTTTTCAAAACCTCCATTCTAGTGAAAGAAAACCTGAAGAGTGAGTGATCACCTGGCATATAGATCGAAAGAATAAAACTGAAGTGATAGGTTATTTCCTTTCCTGAATAAAAGGTAAAATGTCTTAGTCTGCCTTAAACTGATTGTTGTCAAGGACTTTTTCGTAAGATCCTGAGTTTCATTGTTCTCGTGAAAAATAAAAAACAAAATGATTGCTCTGGTATGCTAATATAACATAGAAACCAACAAATAAATTTTTCTACAAAGAAAAAAGATAAAATTCACTGTCTAATGTTTTTAAAGCTTTTTTTTTCAGATAGAGTTTTATAAATTCCCGTTTTATTAAATTTGCTATTTCAAAATTTGATTTTGCTACACCTATTCAGTTTAGTAAGCATCTTAATGTGTGAATTGTCCTGTGGATTCTAGTAGGAGTCCAGCAGATGAGGATATCTGTTGTAATTCTGTAAGAATTTATTTTAAAAGGAGTCTTTTTTCTGGGAGTCTATTTGACAATTGCAGATAAAGAACTAATTATGTTGAAAATGTAAACAATTTTTAAAACTGTGGGGGAAAAGTATCATAAATAATTTTTGAAACTCTGGGAAAAAGCCCTGCATTTGCATTTACATAATATTTCCTTTTCTTTAGACAGTTTCAGTCTCTGTGTCTGTCCTAACCCTCAGCTGCATTGCTTTGGATCGATGGTATGCAATTTGTCACCCTTTGATGTTTAAAAGCACAGCCAAGCGAGCAAGGAACAGCATTATAATTATCTGGATTGTGTCCTGCGTCATAATGATTCCTCAGGCTATTGTTATGGAGTGCAGCAGTGTGTTCCCAGGATTAGCCAATAAAACCACCTTGTTCACCGTGTGCGATGAGCACTGGGGAGGTGAGTATGTCATTGACCATACAAGCTGAATTTGTACTGCTGTAAAGTAATCAAAATATCAGGAGATGTTAATATGAAGTCAAATTGTATAAGCATCACACAAAGTGTTCTTGATTATGTAAACTTTCCCGGAACTATCCTTTTTCAAATTCTGTGAAATTTCTGTGGATTTCTTCTGTGTTGTTGAGACTTAAAGTATATTTTAGATCAAGTTTAAATGAATAAGGCTGTGTTGTGTCTTGACCATGTTAATGCTTCCCAGAGGGTAGAAATGTTCCCACCCTTAAATGCTTATGCTTATATAGTTCTGTGACTGATGGATATTGCAGGTTTACAAAGACTTCAGTATTTATCCTTAAGAAGTAACTATACAAGAACAGATTTTCTGTTTACTTATATTTTGCTAATTGCTGGAATTTGACTAGTCTTTATAGATATCTCCTGGGAGTTCAAAGCAAAACACATGTCATTGCAGAATTTACAGAGGTGTCATCAATATGGGGTAGTGAGTTAATCTAAAATTCGAAATTTGTTGTGGACAAAATCATTTAAGTAACTTTGTGAATGTAATCAGTTACAAATTAGTCTATACAAGAAATGTAACCCTGCCCTTCCAGATTAAATTTGAATCTAACATGTTCTGTATCTGAATGCAGCTGTAAGAAGCTGTAAGGATTGCCAGGGAGTAACAACTTCTATTTTGTGTCTGTTCACAGCAAGTGGTGTGAGCCACCCACCCGAATATTTAAGGCTTGACTTTGGTGGGCCTTGGCAGACCTCCAACGCTAACACAGCGCATGAGTTACATGCTGTGACTCTGACACTGGATATAATGGCCGTCAGTAACGCCATTATTCACACACAGGAAAATAAAGCCAACTTTGCCAAAACATAGAACTAAAAGGTGCCCGTTTAATAGCCTTGAGTCCGACCAAAACACAATCAGATATTCTCCCAGAGCTGTCTCTGTAGAAGAAGATTCCAGTCCTGTGAACAATTATGATAAAATACAACCTGATCACCTGTACTTAATTATCATGATAAATTAGCTTAAACAGCTTGAACTGCTGAGGGCTCTTCCATGTGCTGTTCTGGAAGCTCCTTCCCTGCTAACGGCTTTCACAGAGCCACCAGAGGATTAAGGAGAAGACACTGGGTATCACATTCCCTGTTCTTTATCTCCTTCATCCCAATTAGTCCTCTGGGACAAGGCAGGGGGGCAGAGGTGGCCACTAGCTTGTTGGCACTCTTTGCTGACAAAGGTGTGCTCTAAATCTGTAGGTTAGAGGAAGCCTCTCTTAATCTGTGAGTATTGTACTCGGTGTTTCATTGGAGAGGACAAATCTGCTCTTTACTTGTAGTGTTCTTTCTTCATCTGTGAATGATTTTGTATTCCTGTCTGCTGCAGGATACTGAAGTAGTTATGTGACTATTTTCTTTCACAGCATTCATTCTAAGTACAGTTTTTGTCCACTCATTTTGGCACAGAACCAATTACTCACGCCTTCATCACTTCAGGGTTAACTCTGCAGCAAAGATTCTTTTAATCTCAGCCTAGGAAATGATGTGGTTAATTAATTAGGAATTCAAGAGTGTATTTCATCAGGGAATGTAATCTCAGAATTTCCAGAGCTGTATTGGCCACTTTTTGATTCCCAGTGAGAAAGTGTTGCTTTTGAACTACAGAGTCTGTAGTAGGCTTAGAACTGTTTTAAAGAGTACCTCTTGTTCAGCTGTGCTGAAGTAGTTGCAGCCCACGGATATGCCTGAGGTGAAGCACCCACTCTACAAAAAAAACCCAACAAAAAACAACCAACCCAAACTCCCATGTGCTTGCAAGACTCCACTCCTATGGAGTCTATTTGTCTAAACTTAAATCTACTGGTCATCAGGTTATGATGTGAGCCTTTACTTGGATATTTGGAGACATAGAGGCGGTTATAAAAAAGTACATATAGAATCAATTTTTTTATGTGTGGCTTCAGAAAGGAAGTTCTAAGAAAGAAAGTATCTAAGGACTCTGATTTAGGCCAAAGCATAGACTATGCAGTTTTTCTACTGAAAAATAGGGTTTGAAATCACAAAGACCCCCAAAAAGAAGAAGAAAAGAACGTGGTAACAAGGCAATTTGAAAAGACTGGTGAGCCTTAAAGCCAGAAGAATAAATAAAGAGCTAATATTTTAAAAGAAAATAGTTGCATTTTTGTTGGATTTTGTTTTGCCTTTTTTGACTATGCAAGTATAGAGGGTCAAGAGCTGACTAGGAAGATGCTGAAGGAGAAAGAAATTAATGCTGCTACGAATAACCTATATTTGCAAAGAGAAAGTGGAGATGTAGATGTTGCACACACTCAAGAGACCCTGAGAAAGTCCTATAGGAGAGTCAGTTTAGAGAAAGGGATTGTATTTGCATGTTTATTGCTTTGTTTAGAGCTGCATGTAATTAATGCCGTCTAAAATAAGAGTACATCTGATAAAATCTTTGCAGAATATCATGTACACTACGTGTTCCAAGGATGTTAAACTGTGAATGTTCAAGATTGGAACTGCAAAAACAGGATGCTTAATGAGACTTTCCAAAGTGTTTTGGACATCTCTTGTAATTCTGGGACCCCAGGGCCACTGAAACATGAGGTGCTATGGAGGACTAGCTGGAAGCCATGTCCCGAAAGATGTCAGAGATGCCAAAGCAGGAGACTATACTGTACCCTACACAGACTTAAGACCGGCTGCTGAAGACCATAAAAATCTGATGAGTGTCTGGAGAGAAGGTCTGATCAGTACTGTGACACTTGGGCTCTTTAATGGTGAACAAATAATCGCCACCCTGACTAATAAGATTTGAGCATGCTCTTGGAGAGCTGCCAGTGACTGCAAATGGAGCAATAGTTCAGCCTAAAACAAGGCTCAATTTCTTTATAATTGCTTCTGGCATTCCTGAATGTAAAATTCATTGCCAATTCTAGGCTGAGGGTTTTTCATCTTGAGTACTGTCTAATAACAATATTTTATTTGGGAATGCAGAAGGATCCAACATGTGACCTATTCAGGCTCACTTAAGGAGCCAGAGTTGGCCACAGTTCTATAATAGTCTGTAATTGCTATGTGCTGAATTTGATAATAAAGTGCCAAAACAAAAGAAAAGTATATTAAAATGAGTTCACCATGTGTCCAAGTCAGCTAAGTACATTGTCTTAGAGCTGTTCAAGAAGAGAATATTAGCCAAAGTGCATTAGCCAAGCCCTTTGCAAATGATAAAAAGAATATGGAGACAGTCCTTTCCCAACACTACATGGTTGAATGGAAACAAAGGGAAGACTTTGTGTTCCATTTTCTCTTAGACTGCTCATACAATAGTACAAAAACACATTGTATTGATTCTAGAAAACAAATAGCTGGAAATTGCAGTACTACAAGAGGCTTTATACATCCTGTTTATCGAAGTATTTAGAGTTTAATGAAAAACTCATGAGATACTTTAATGCAGAAAGAAGTCAGAATATTTCAAATACTAAAATTGTGCTTGGTGTTACTGTAAGCTGATAAGCACAATATATTAGGTTTCAAGATGTAATTTTAGTATTAGCTAACTGTAAGTACTCTGACATAGGAACTGAGTTTGGAAGCACTGCATTATGTGGTTGATTTTTCTCTGCTGTGGGCACCCACTTCCTAACATCCCTAATTATTGAGCTTTATTTTAAAAATATACGCTTTTAGTTGCATTGCTTCTCCATATTAGTAACTCTAAAACCTCATAGGCATCTTCCTGAGACTAGGGAACCTGGGAATTCTACTGACGCTCAACAAACCTGATAGTCTTGTTTTTCCCTATTCTTAAGAAAGCTGTTGTGAGTACCAATTTTGTTGAGCACCTGTGGCTTAAGGGACTATTTCATTTGCTAGACATATCAAAATATTTTGAGTCTGCTTATTTCAGTTTGATTACATATGTATATGTATACATGTATGTATAAATGTATTTACACAAATATCATGAAATTTTGGCAAAAATCCAGAAGCTGTAGTTTCAATCTACCAATGCCAGGCTGGGACTAGAAGACAGTCTGGAGAAGACAGCTTTAGAAAACTTTAAAATGTGTTTAATAACCCCTGCAGTAGACAGAAGAAAACTTGTTTTAACATACTGATCATTTATTGGGTGGGGTAATTATAGTGTATGAATAAAGCTGAATAGGAATGCTGATCTGAACCCAGTCCAAGCCCTGTGAACACCTGTTTGCTCTGTTTTATTCTCTTTTCGATAGAATAGCAGCCAGAGACATGAGAGTCACTGTTTTATTCTTAAAGGGGTGGTTACTCCAGCTAAGAACAATCTTCCCCAAAGTTCGTTTCATGACCATAGAAGGCAAGGATACTTTTCTCCTCTTCTGCTTGGCAGTAAGAGTTTCAGCTGTCTTGGTCAGGCAGGACCACAGACTGATTGATGTTTGCATTCAAGGAGCCTGGAACTCACTTGCTTGATAAATGAATGGTATATCTAGCCAGCCCTCCTCATTCTTGCTGCTGTGATTGTCAAACAGCTTGAAAGCTTTTCTTTGCCTTGAGAAGCTAAACAGAGTCATGCTTCTTAGGGAAAAGTTCCGCAAAGGGCTTTGCCCTGGGTGGAGGAGGGACAGGTTTCCTTTGATGTTTAGCAGCTGGCACTTTCCAGGTGGCTAAACTTCAAAGGCAAGTGTTAGGATCTTCCTCCAACCTGGTCCTCAGTTCTTTGTAGATAGCTAGGCTCATTTAATGTTTCACTTTACTTGGAATGCTAAATTGGAAGTCATAAACTCCAGATGGCCTTTTAAATATGTACCGTCCTACCTGAAAGGGGTCTGGCTTCCGGGAGAGCATTGATGAGGCAGGTGGTACCTCCTCCTGGAAAGAGAGAATGTACTTTCAGTTCTGACCTCCTGTGATCCCTGTAAGTCACGTTACTCCAGTTTCTCCTTAATCTCTCCACCTGTGAAGCATGCATGTTGGTATTTCCCTGGCTAACAGGACTGCTGTGAGGCTGCGTTTTCTGGAATGCAGAAGCAATTTTGAGATCATCAATCAACATATAATCTCAGCTTAATGCCAGTTGTAAAATACCTGCCCCAAATGATCTGGCTCCCCAGGAATATTGACAAGAGTTAGTAGCTGCAGCTGCTAGTTAGGAGTTGGTAAACTGGTTTGCTACAGGATCTTAGAGCAAGTAAGAAGTCACATACTACTCACCTGAATTTTTTAACCCTGATCCGTCAAAACTATCAAATGTCAGTGGCAGCATCTCTCTTACCTTTGCTGGGAATGAACATTGGCTGGATTTTGCTGTAGCAAGCGTCCATCTCCCTGATCCTGAAGTCTTTCTGACTGGTGAACCAGCAGGCACTTTCAGGTTCAATGAACAAGTGTGAGATTACTCAAGTCTGCATTTGAGAGTGAGTCTGGAATTAACAGGATGGTGTTCTCCTCCCTGCTATGAGAGTTATGGGGAAAGTCTTTGTATGTCCTCTGATCAAACTCTCAGAGATTCTCCTGGCATGATCTTCTTTTGACTGAGACTGTGGACCCTATCAATTATTTGATAGGGTCCACAGTCTCAGTCACTTTAGCAGACAGAAAATAATTTTGGTGCACCAAAGTTTTGATCTCATGCAACTATTTCTTTTTCTTTTCTTCTGTATGTTCTTTTTTTTTTTCAAAATTAAATCAATAAAGGATTCCACTTGCAGATCTTATAATCCTGAAACATTTGGAAATTCTGGAAATTAACAAAAAACTTTCCTTCTTTACTCTAGCCAAGATGCAATGCTTAGGATTACCTTGCAATTTAACTGCTCATGGGGTGCAGTTTCTCCTCTTCTATTTATTGTTACTCCCCATAATGTTCATTCCTTTTCTGAGGCCATCCATAGATGTTAAGTTGTAATTAATACCAACAATTGATAATAGGAAACTGCATTTAATATTACAAAAGAAAAGACAAGTTTTCAGGCACTGCACATTCTGGTATAGGCTACTGATGGTGCTTAAGACCCAACATTCTTAAAACTCAATACACTTACAGCACTTTTGAGATGGTTGTCTCTAAGCAAATAACAGTCATAAGTTGTCTTTTGAAAAGGGATACGTGGGAAGCTAGAACACAACAGTACCAAACTTATTAGTGTTAAAGCTGAGTCAAAAACCGTCTTGGAAATTTCCTAGGTTTAAAACACTTGAATGTATTGATTCTATTTTTAAAATATAATCATAATAATTAGTTACTGAGTCTTAATCACGTGTACTCTGCCACCAGTGAGTGATTTATGAAATACCTGTCTCTCCTCCCATCCCTGTCCTGTGTGCTGTAGTTTGCATTTGCAGTCTGTGTAGGTGAGAGACTGCAGTTCACTCAGGGATACATAGTAGCCTTTTCAGAATTAAAACTAAAGACAGTTACACAATCTGTCAAATATGTCAAGGGTGAGGTAGGTTGATGATTGCTAACCTATCTTTCAATAAAAAAAATTCTTCCTTTTTAGATAACGTTTCATTTTTAGATAACAAAGTTAATCCATCACTGTTTTAACAAAAAGTAAAACTTAAGACTTCATACGTAAAGTAATAATATGATAAGAAATCAATAATGTGATATAGGAAATCCTTGAGATAAAAAACATGTTTCTAATACAGCGTATCTAGAAATGATTTAAAAGCAATCTTGACCATAATATTATTGGGTATATCTTCCATTATATCCTATTAGGTTGAAAAAGACATGCATATTTATATGAATAATTTTTTTTAAGGTGATTTTGAAATGTATGCATATTTAAATGCACCTTTCCTATTTGAATCTCTTTCCAGCTGAGGTTTACCCCAAAATGTATCACACATGCTTTTTTCTGGTGACATACATGGCACCACTGTGTCTTATGGTGTTGGCCTATTTGCAGATATTCCGAAAGCTGTGGTGTCGCCAGGTAAGTGACTCAGCACTGGCTCTATTTACCTGCTCTTGCAACTTTGTGCAGATTCCCATGTACAGCCTCTTTCTTTATAAACCCCATGTTGTCACTTAGGACTTTGTGATTTTTACATCCATGCTGGTATACAGCCACCTTGGATAGGCATTGAGATTTATTGAAAAGTGAAGGCAGTCAGAATGTAAACCCCTTGCTCGTGTCTGTGAAGGCCTTTCCCTTGGAGAGAAAGAAAGCGAAAGGCAAAAGGAAAGTTGAATATAGGTAGAAGAAAGATCTCCCACGCTGTGTCTGAAATGCTTACCAAAATACCTTTGGTGACCTTATTTATACCGCTAAAATCTCCTGTAGCAATCAAAATTTCAGATTGACCACCTCATTTTGGTTTTTTATGTTTCTTATTCAGACTGATGGCAGGTCCAATCTGAACAAAATTTAAACTAGAAGGTCCAGCTATCAGAACTGGGAGACTGGAATTGCCTGATGTGAAGCTGGCTGCTATCAGTAACATTTGATATGAATTGACAAATAATTGACACAACTTCTAATGTGAACATCTGGTTTTTTCAAGTTTCAAATAAAAAATACAGGAAAGAAAACATGAATACAAAACAAAACAAACAAACAGATGAGCACCCACCAAGCAGGCAAACAGACAAAGAACATTTGAATTTAAGTGGCAAAAAAGATGTAGTTTTTTTCAGAAATCTTTAAAAATTGTTTTGTGAATGTGAACTATAAGCTTCCATGCACCAGTCTGTGGTGCTCTCTGCTGTCTTCTGCTTTGTCCAGGATTTATCTATAGCTGTAGTCTACCACCAGCTGCCCTGTTGAAGAAATGATGCAAGATATTCCCTCTCAAGTCACTCTAACAATGGTACATATTTCCATCAACATATGGGCATGAATCATTTCTGTCTCACCAGTAGGTATGATAACATCCAAATTTGAGGCTGTCCTGGGCAGGGGATAATATCTGCCCCATGAGGAACATTTTTAATGCAGTTCAAATTGATTCATCAGAGAAATCAAAAACAGATTTTAGATTTCTAAATATACATATGGTAAAATTAAAAATCAAATCTTATACTGACAGAATGTATCTCTTGCAAGTAACTCATATACAGGAAATACCAAATCCACTTTAAGGCTTTTTGTTATCATCCATAAGTCATAACAGCAATTATTGTCACTTCTAGTCAGATTAGGTTAAACCAGAATTGCTGTTTATCATGGTCATCAGCTTTAAATTATTATTTTTGCTTTTAATTTCTTAGATTGATAAGATTAAATAACAAGATAGCTTGGAGAAAAAATTTAACCCTTACAATTTGAGGGGACTCTTCTCCATAAGAAGTGTGCTTAGTTTTGTAATTAAGTTCAGTCTAACATAGCTCTAATATACTCTGCCTTGCTGAGTCTTTCCTGTGAGATCCAATGACTTTATCACCATAATCCCTCTTAACCTTCTCTTCTATACCTTCTTTACAATCTGCCTACCCTCTCAAGCTCTTAATTAACTAAGTTATGCAAAGCAGTTGTTCTTAACCTACAGGTTGCTTGAAAATGCTGGCTCAGATGCAGAGCAGAAGTTGAATGACTGAAACCAACCTTTTTTTCTGGGTTTCCCCCGACTTCCACTCCCCAGTTGTTTTAGCTGGTCTATTTGTTTTTCACAATATTTCTTCTCCCTATTTATCTTGCATGCTGACAAGGTTAGGATGATCCTTTATTTTTCAGTGGCAAAAAGAGAAATTCTACTACAGGCTTAGTGGTATCAGTGGTGCCAAATTATAGATGTCTCTCTGCCTGGCATAGATGATAGCACTACATATAAGAGGCCGCACTAAGTGAAATTAAAACCACTGCACATCTATTATCAGCTGTGTGTTGGCTGCAGGCATCAGGCACTTTTCTAAGTGCAGCAGGTGTGCTGTAATCAGTCATGTAGCACAAATGAATGCAGTGCTCTAAATGTATTCTTTGGTGACAGTTTCAATTAAAAAATCGTGCTGTTTACCAGAACTTCAGTTAAATGTAGTGATCCTATTTCAAGGTACAATGAGATTTTAAGATGTATATGATAGAAAAAACACAACAAACAGTAGATGCTTTCTGTGCCCTACATTTTTTCTAAAGGTTCTTTTTAAAAAAATGTAGTGTGTTGCGCATGCAAATTTTCAGATGAAAATTAGAAGATTGATTTACAAGTTATTGTTACCATACATTGTGTAAGAGCTCTTAAAATTTCTGATTGTGTAATTCAAGCAGATCTTTGAATTAATGATTCACCTTTATAAAGACAAGAACAATCATGCAAAAAAACCTAGAAATTTTGCTAATTTATTTTAATTATTAGCAAGGAAGTAGTGAATTAGAAGTCTATATTCTTTTGCAGGTTTTAAGTAGATTAAAAACAACTTCTGAACAAATAGAACTGAATAGAATTATGATGAAAATGTTGATACACAATTTCTATTATTGAGTTCCAAATATGCTTCAATTTAATGATGTCTAAATGCATTGACACTAAAGCCCACTTGTATTAATAATTAGGAACTCTATCCATTTTCATTTTGGTAGTTGAAATATACCCTTCCAATCTTTGCAAGTTGATACTACATTTGAGAGATTTTCTTTGGTTGTAAACCCCTTGATAACTATCGGAGGGGATAGAGAAAAGGTGCATAAGAAAGTAACTCTAAATTGTAGTACTTGTTTATTCACAGTTAATAGGCTTTTCATAAAACATTGGAATTTACACAAACGCTTCAAAATTATCTTTATGACTGATTCATTACCAACAAGCAAATATATGGATTATGCTCCCATGTGTACACTTGTATATACTTGTACATACATAATCATAGAATCATAGAAACATTTATCTTGAAAAAGACCCTTAAGACTATTGAATCCAACCATAGACCTAACACTGCCAAGTCCACCACTAAACCATGTCCCTCAGTGCTACATCTACTTATCTTTTAAATACCTCCGGGAATGGTGACTCAACCACTTACCTGGGCAGCCTGTTCCAAGGCTTGACAACCCTTTCTGTGAAGAAATTTTTCCTTATATCCAATCTAAACCTCCCCTGGCACAACTTGAGACCATTTCCTCTCATTCTATCACTTCTCTGCTACACCCCACAGCTAAGTAGAGTAAATCCCAGGCAGTAGGACAGACGTGCAATTTTGAAGCTGATAACTGCTGTTTTCAGCTGAATGTGTGGGAACCCACAGCAGAAGTGCAAGGGGCTGAGTGGTTTTAAGTCCATAGATACATTAGTAAAAACTAAATGTTATAACTTATCCCCAGTTTTGCTTCATTGATTTCCTGCTCGTTACAAGGCAACTTCGCCAAAATGTTCCAATAGTTGTAAAGCAGGTTTGATGTTTCACATAAATGCTGAACTAAGGGCTTGTCTGTGCAAGGAAGATATTCATACCACTCCCCTCCCCCCCAGCAAATAACTAAATAGACCAAACCCAAAAAACAAACAACAAAAAAAAACCCAACCCCACAAATTCCCACCAAAACCCCAACACAGTAGCTTTTCTAGAGCAATTCTGAAGGTGCATGTTTTTTAGCTTACTTTTATTTTTCTGAAATAAATATCAAAAATTTCATCCTTTTCTGGTCAGTTTGTGTGGATAAGCCCTATTTATTTTTAAAAAATATTACAATAGACAATGAGAACTTTCCACATACTTTTGAACATGAAATATTTCACATGAGATTAGTCACCCCACACACAATTGTACTACACATAAATAAAACTGTATTTCTAGACAAAAGGTTTTCACACTGTATGACATTGAAAACATTATAAATGTAATTGTAGTAGAATTCTCTGAGAAAGTCCTTGACATCTGCAGTCTTTCACATTTTGCTGCAGGCAGGAAGTAATTTGGAAGAACTGAAGCAAAATTGTTTTACTTGGCTTGTCTTTTGTGAGGGCACAGAAAACAAAAACCTTTTTTTAATAGCATGTTGCTACACACACTCATAGCAACATGTCTTTGACTAATCTAGTTCTTCCTGTGTCTTGGCACTTTTCCATGATTTCCCTCATTTTTGAAGAACTTTTCAGAGAGATTCACACTTCACCTGTGATTTCTTTAGCTACTTCACTGTCATCTAGGTTGCATGTATGGAAGTTTTACAGCACTTAAAGATAAGCAGGCTTTAAATCCTTGTTTTCCAGTACTGAAAAAGTGTTTAGTGTCTTATATAAACAGCATATTAATGGGATAAACTTCTCTGCTATAAAACAAAACATTTAATGTAGAACTTTATAGCAATGTAATTGCAGGAATAGGGTTGGCAATTTTGATAGTCTGAAGACGCAAGGCAAGGTATGTGGGAAGTAAAGAAAATTTGAGGACATCCGTTGGTATCTGTGTATGAAACATAATTTTTTATGCAATCCCTATAGTGTGTCTGAAATTTGGTTTGTTTCTTGCAGCTACATCAATTAACTTAATTTTAAAAGCCTTTTTATGCCTGTGAGCTTACATTGCGTATGTTAATGAGTCTATTTTTCTTGTTACATCTACAAACAAAATCAATTTTTAAAAATGTTTTTCAAAATGCCCCTTATTTTGTCTTCCTTAGATCCCAGGAACTTCTTCTGTTGTTCAGAAGAAATGGAAGCCTCAGCAGCCCTCAGCACAGCCCCGAGGGCTGGGACAATCAACAAAGTCAAAGATTAGTGCTGTGGCAGCTGAAATAAAACAGATTCGTGCAAGAAGGAAAACAGCACGTATGCTAATGGTTGTCCTTTTGGTTTTTGCACTTTGCTATCTACCAATTAGCATCCTCAATGTCTTGAAAAGGTAAAGTTTATCCCCAAATATAAACACTTGATAAAGCTTTCTGTCTAAAAACAATCCTCTGTTACAAGATTCCTTTTATTCTGGAAGGTATTTTTGAAGGATAAGCTTATTTACTGCATGATAAAGAAGTGGAAAATAAGCATACAATTGCAAGAAAATATTATGTATAACTTATCCATAGTACTTAAACTAGACGCCAGATTATGGAACTCTTATTAGCAAGATCTCGCTCATGAAAGTGATCTAGCCTATCTCCTCATTAAACCTCGTCATTTACATGGGATTACAGCTTGTTTGCTGTAAATGCCCCCATGGAAGTGCAGTCACCTAAAGCAGCAGCCGAAGGTTAGCAGCAGAGTGTAGTATTGTGGCTTGGCTCCAAGGACTGTGAAATGCTGAGTTCAAACCTAAGCTACTCATGTACAGTTTTGAGACCTTAGGCTAACCCTTCAGTTGGTCCTATGACACTGTATTTTCTTTTTTTATCATCTTCTCTCTGTTTATTTGGTACACAATTGTGTACACTCTTGGGTTTTGCACAGTGCCTGACAGACTGAGGCTTTGGTAAAGTTACACCTCATGAGCCCTCTGGAATACCAATAAATAATGACGTATTACAGAAGATTTGAATATCCTAAAAAATAATGAGCATGTTATTGGTGCTTTTAAAATCGGAATGTTATTGGAACATTTTAGTTTTTAAGGGATAGTTTCAAGGTTTAAATACATTCCACTTGATTCTGGCCCTTTCCTGAGGCCTAATTTAAATACTTTTCATTCTCGAGTCCCTTGTAGAAAATGTAGAGAGAAAACTATTTCCAGAAGATGGTTCAGACCACCTACAACCTGAAACAGAGGAAATACACAGGCTGCCTCAACAACAATAGCAGAGTAGGCCCAGAGATATATTTTCACTTAAATGGCAGAATCAATGTGTAAAGAGTCTGGGAAATGCAGATTTCCTGGAGGACAGAAGCTGCTACGGTAGTCTCAGGTTTGGGGCCAGTTCAATGCTTTTTCAATTCCAGAGAGATTTGGAAAGTGGCCTAGAGAGTGTACTGGAGAATGGGCCTAGAGCCAGGAACCTCAGTGACATGAGTACATCAAAAGCAACTTTTCCTGTCTTTTCTTGGCTTATCTGACACCAGATGACTTTGGTTACTTGTCAGAAAAGTTGTGCATCTTCACCATAGCAAAGTAAAGTCGCTGTCGCGCTAAACCACCAAGACAGAAGTTTGAGGGCTGGGGAGAGGATTTCATTCTCTCGAGTAAGAGAGCACTGCTGAATCAGCCTTTCTGTGGTACTGCAAATAGGTCATCAGAGATAAAATTAGGCTAGAAGTTGTAAAATCTTTTAAAATGGATTCTAATTTTGCCATCTTTCAGGTTTGCTCTTCTCTTTCTGTAGGGTTTTGGGGATGTTTAATCATGCTGATGACAGAGAAACTGTATACGCCTGGTTCATGTTCTCACACTGGCTTGTCTATGCAAACAGTGCAGCCAATCCTATTATTTATAACTTCCTCAGTGGTAAGTTGCAGTTACCTAGAATTCAAGTTTAATGTATAATTTGAATGTAATGAGCCATAGCAAAGATTAGTGACTGTGTAACATCAGATTAGCTCCTCCAGTGGGAGCTAAGTCCTCTTCCTAGAAGAAGTTGCCTGAAGTATCCCATTACCTTCAGGCTGTCTACCTATAAGTAACCTAGACAGTGCCAGGGCCTGAGTCCAAGTGCCAGAGTGTGACTGTCCATGACATTAATGTGGTAGAGAAGTTGCTGGCATGACTTTGATCTGAAACTATTACCATCCCTCTAAACACACCCTGGATGCTGTCTGGCAGTTAGCACAGTCCAGGGGCTACCCTAACATGCCCCAGCTGGCATGTTATATGCAGGTGTTGGGATTGGGAGGCTGTGAGTCTTTCATAGTACTTGCATGACCAGACTGTGCCACCTCTGTTCAACTTCAAAGATCCAGCCAGGATGCTGCTTACTTATTAGTATAGATTAGTCTTAGTTTGTATTTGTGTCATTTGGCTTGGAGAGAAGAACCAGGACCAGAACTGGTAGTATTGCAGCTAAGTACAGGGAGGCAAAACTCTATTGATCCTCACTACATATTGGCCCACTGTAGCTTTTTTGTGGTGTGTAGTATGAGAATGATCTGAACAATTTCCTCTGAGCCCCAAAAACACGGGACTGTTGAACATTGTGAATCTTCTTTTAAAATCTATTAATGATGAAACACAAATTAGCCATGCTCTCTCATTTCACATGTCAAGTAAGGATTCAATCATTTAAGCCTATATTTGCTCTTTTTTTTTTTTTGTTGCATATGTAATTAATCAGCAGGCTATCTATGACGTGATTTCATTAATCATTCTAGTTTGTCCATTCTGTCTAGCCAAGAATAATTCCGTCTTCACATCACACCTTGCATATCTTCTTCAGAAGTTATCTTTTTTCTGTCTTTCTCCAAGATGATTAAACTGTGATTTTCTACTTCTGCATTAGAAGAGCATCTGGGTGGTTTGCATTAATTTTGCTTTAGATAACTCCTTTATATCTGAATCTATAAAGTTTGATGAAATGCGGTTTATAGTACAATTTTTTTCATGAGTCATTTTTGTGGTTGACAGGGAAATTTAGAGAAGAATTTAAAGCAGCATTTTCCTGTTGCATCTTTGGCATTCGCAGCCACCATGACGAACGGTTCACCAGAGGTCGTGCCAGTACAGAGAGTCGGAAATCCTTGACCACCCAGATCAGCAATTTTGATAACGTTTCAAAACTCTCAGAACACGTTGTATTGACCAACATAAACACAATTCCATCAAATGGTACTGCATCTATTATCCACTGTTAGTTTACTGGTCCCTATGCCTTTTGATCCCATAGGAGAAGAAATTCTAATTGTGCATACATCAATATTGGGATCTGAGCACAAAGAGAGAAGGGTGTTTAAAACTAAGAACTGATTGTAAGAAAAGAAAATTTAAATAAATACTTTATAGAATATGCCATAACTTTGATTATATATTGACGAAAGAAAATTTCATCACATTTGTTTCAAAAGTTGTGTTGCAGATAGGGAGGGAGTAAAGCAATCATGCTTCATAAAAATATTTTCTTTGGATCCCTACTTCTTTTAGACTCCTAAGTAAGTAAATAGCAAGTACCTGAAAGTATGAAAATAATTTTTTCTATCACTGGACTGTGTTTATAAACAGCTGTATTCTACTCTGATCTAATTATCTGAAGTTGTGGTATATTTTATAACAAATATTTTACAAGATTGGTTGTACAGATTAAACTGCCTGAATGTTCTTTACTATTTCAAATCATCTGCTTAGCATGCATTCTGGTGTGAGTTAGGCTGATCAAATAAGAAATTCATATTAATTTCTTTTCCAACATTTTCTGTTCTTTTTCTTGTTAGGTAGGCTATTGCATGTGTTCAGGAACAGCTGGGAAGCCCCTTTTCACTTACTGTAGAAGGAATGGGGTTTTTTGCCTGAATTCAGTAGTATTGCAATTCCTTTATGTAGGGCACAGGCAAAGTTACAAATATGAAACCCATATGACAGTGTGGCTGTAAATTATGTTTTACCCTTTGTTTTTCATTTATCATCATTCTCTTCTCTCTGTCCTCTGCTCATGGCAGGGGAGTTGGACTATATGGTCTTTAAATGTCTCTTCCAACCCAAACCATCGATGATTCCATGATTAACTTGTAAACAGGAAGCTGTGGCGCTCTGCTGGTCAGAGAGGTATCTGGATAAGGAACTATAGGGCAATTTACTAAATAGTGCATATTAATAAGTAGTAGAACATACGAAAATGTTGTAAAGTAAAAAAAAAAGCAAGATTTATGCATCAGAAATGCCCTTAGTCTTCAGTCAAGAAGCTTTCACTTAAAATTTTCAAATGCAACTTGAAATATTTTCTGAAAGACCATTTTGTTAATAAATTATCACCTGCATAGTGTCCAGAGAGAGATAATCAGGGAGTGAGTTAGCCACCTGATACAAACAGTGAAATGATCTTAAAATCTTTATTTTATCTACAGATATCCCAGCTATGCTCAACCCATTGAAATCAGCAGAACTGCATCTCCACATACCAGGGATGAACATGACTTCAAATATAGATGAAGCCATGAGGGTTTCTGCAGAAGACACAGTCAAAACAGAGAATGCAGAGTGGGTTGAATTTGTCCCTAGCATAACTAAACTTACTTCGATGGAGTTACAGCAAGGATGACTTTGGCTCAACACACTACAACCGCCAGAGAGTGTCACGTGCTTTTAGCTGTGGTGCAGACCACAACTGGACAAAGGCATTCCTTCAAAATTACTGCCTATCCTCTTTCTTCTCAGTCTTACAGAAACCTACTTACCTCAGTATGAGCTAAAGAACATGTCTTTACAATTCTTTTTAAAGATTGGATTGTATCATACTTTGTAAATATTGTAGATATTTATTTTTATATATTTTAGATGATGTGAAATGTTCTAAAATGTATCATATAAAGAAATCTAAGTATTTGAAAGAAGTCTCAAACATCATTTATTTATATTCTCTTTCTATAAATGATTGGCTCATGTACAAGGAATGCTTACTTATGCACTAGTGATATTCTGGCATTACTTTGCACTTCTTTTTCTGCAAATCCACTTGTAGTAAGTTCTATATTTTTTTATGGACCCTTCACTTCGGATTGATTTGGGGAGAGCCGACATCACTTTTCTAAGTACAGACATGCTTCTAAGATGTGAATCCAAAGTGCTGAAAGTCACATGTTTTCATAAGATTACACTAAACAGCCTTTTTTTTCTTCAGATTTGAGTGCCTAAAAAGTAACCATTTAAATTAAACTTATGTGATGATCAAAGGTGCTATAGGCTCAAAATTCCTACTCAGGCCAATAGGAATAACAAGTGTGAGCACCCCTGAAGGACAGGACATTTTAACTTTGGTAGCTCATTTTAGTCTGTGATGTGTGTAAATGTTGCTCCACAGGATCTCTGAAAACCTTTAAAATAGAAAACATTAGTTGTCTTTCTTGTTTTCATGACTTGTCTCTCAACTGCCATTTAATACTAAAGATACACTCAAGTAAGAAATTTATATATTTATTTATGGGATAATCTCTTTGACCTTGGGCTTCTTACTATGTATTGTATTTTTCTCCTTAGAGGATGTAGATGGTGCATCACTGAAGACTTAGTCTTCTAGAAGAATGTGGTCTATTGGTTAGAAAAAGGCTAATTTATCAGAACCTGAGATACAATTTCTCTGTGGCACTACTCTTGCATTTCAGTCCAGATTTTTCAAAAGAAAGGGTAGGATGAGAGGGAGGACTTTTTTTCATTAAAAAGGATTTGTCATAGATAGAAGACAGCCTCATGTATTCAAATGTTTCTATGAAGCCAATTATTAGTAGACCAGGTGTTATTTGATTAACATTTGTAAATATTTTTTCTAGGGTTTCCTTTGACCTAATGTCATGCAATGTACTATCATGGCAAACATAGTTTTATGAAGTGCTCAATCACTTTATGCTTTAGCCTTCCCCAACAGCTGTTTTACTTGACATTGTTGCAATTACTCCTAATTTATATTGGTGTTAAGTGAGAGAAAAGGATTTGCATTCATTTGTATATTAAAGTTTTCTATTAAAAGAGAAAAAGAAGAATACTCTTTTTTAATTAAAAAAGAATAAAGAAAAATATCTAAATGGACAGAATGTTTAACTATCAAATAAAACAGTAGGAATTTCATTATTCCGATGTGTAAGCTTAATTTTTAAGTACAGATATTATGTCAGTGTTATTTCAAGAATTTATTTTGCTTTTTCTCTTCTAAGAAAATAAAACCCAAATAACTGTGGAAAGCACTGCAGGATTTGATTTCATAGCTATTGCAATTCCTTTACAATTAGAAGGCTATTTTTCTCGTCAACCATGGAAAATGCAGAATTCCTAAAGAGTGTGGAACAAGATGTATTTTTTTTCTATATAATTTAAAATGATTGAACTAAACAATTTAAAACATTATTTATATGGGAAAATGGAATTTTAAAAGTCCTCTACATTTTTCTTTTGTTAGATATAAGCAAATAAATAGTCAAAAAGTTAAAAACTAGTATAGCAACCCAGCTGCAAAATAATTATCAGTAATCATTTATTTGAGACATAAAATATTTCAGCCCACGGTTGAAAAATGTCAATTATGCCCAAATTTGGCAAAGCAATATTTTTATTTCAGCAAATGTATTTTTAGCTTTTCCTTGAAGAGAGAGAAGGAATGCAGAAAGCAATGGTTATTTAAGAAAACTTGGACAGAGTAAGAGGGGAGTTTGTGTACTTTTCCAACATAAAAGTTCGTGAGTCACTGTGGAAGGCCAGCAAAATTTTTATGCCTTGTCAAGTGTGTTGCCCTGTGAGATCCCTGTGAGATGAACAGAGAGGAAAAGGGTACAGTACTCCTAAACAAGGCCAACAAACAACTAAAATATCAATATTAATGATACTCATGGAAAAATCCTAAGTAGCATGTTTCTAAAGAGGGGGTGAATACCACCTCCTGATACAATTCATCTTCTTTTTGCTGCTACCTTACTGCCAGGGGGATAAATAGTGTTAGCTAAGTTCTGAGGCAAGAACGACACTAAAGGTCAGTGGCAGTTTTTGGAGGCTGTTGGTGTTCTGTGCCATGTTAGAAAAGGAGGTTCCGGCCTTAATTTTTTCTTTGTAAGAGAAAACTTTTCTTTTGTTCTCTTTTTATCTTTTCTTATTTTCACCTAGATCTCCAAAGTTAAAATATTCCAACATTTCTAGGAATTTCTTTTAACCACAACTTTAACTACGCAGTACTTTTTATGAGGAGAAGATAAATAAAAGATGAGACATTCATTAGCAAATGATTCCGGGTTTTCTCTGGACAATTTTTATTGAGTAGATAGCATATCTTTCAGACACAAATGATACAATGAGGTGTTATACCAGATTTGAAATTCTAAGGATAGCTAGAGAGCATTAACGAGTTTTTGCCAGAGACTATGGTTATCAAGGTAAATACTGGTGAACTATGGTTATCAGGATAAATATTTGGTTATTTTTATGAAAATACTTTTCATTCAAAAATAAATATTTTTTATGCAAATATTCCTATGCTTTTATTTCTTTAGTTTTACAAAATTCAAGAAACACCTTTTTAAATTAAAATAATCACTTGGAGAAATAAATCCAATGGTGAGCAATAGCCAGTAATGGAGATAGAAATAGCTTTGAGAAGAGAGGGTATAATGAACGAACATTTTTTAGCCAGTGTATAAATACTGAAAATTATCTGAAACCTGAGCCTTAATTGGGTTTTGTTACCTCAAGCTGCTTTGCTATTCTAATATTTCTAATATTCTAGAATTGAAATGAAGAGAAATGGAGAAATGGAGTTTTCATGCCATTGTTCCTGCTTGTCCACAGCAGCATTAAACATAGAGTTTAAATCACAACATATTTGTTCCTGCAGATATAAATTGTTGTGTCACCATCATTCTGGTGCTTTGTTTCTCAACATATTTCACAGCCTTGGAGGTCTGATATCCTGACCTGTTTCTACCTTACTGTTGCCACTGTAGTGATAAGCTTCTGCCTTGCAGTCACAATGAATGCAAGATAATATCTCCCTGTCTCCACCTCCAAAACCGCAATGTTTTTCCTTTTCTTCTGGACTACACTGAGAGAACCATCTCATTCGCTGATATTATCAACATTGATATGTGTTATTAACCTGGAGAGTGCTTTATAGGACGGAGAATACACCAAACATTAGTTTAACTCAGCCCTCACTCTGTGATGTATCATAACCTACTGCTGCATGTTACAATGGTTTAAGGCAAAGGCAAATTCATCTTTCCAGCCTAAAATTTGTCTCACAGCTAAAATTATATTAATCTCTCAGGCTGTTCCTTCTACTTGACAATTAGGTTTTTCTGTGGCTGTTGGATATATTGGCTGAAGTAATACATTATTTATGGAACAATTAAAAAAACCCCACAAACAAATATTTAGTAATTTTATCATTAAGAGCTTACATAAATAATGCAATAAAAAAACTAAGCTAAAAATCTGTGTTAAAAAAAAAAAAAAAAAAGAGAAATTACACCCAAGGTTGATTTTTCCTGAGCTAAGAAAAGTAAGCAAAATCTGGACTTTGGGTCAAGTTTTGATTTGTCAGTAGGGACAGGATTGCAGCCACTATATCTGTCTCTCTGATAGCTAAGCTGGAAATTTTATGACATCTTCTAGTTTAGGCATTTCAGGATCAAATACAGTTAAAAATGTTCTGTATGGGATAGGCCATTTATGAAAACAAGATTCATGAGTAGCATGGAGAAAGCAATAGGGATCTGTTGCTTCCTCCTCCTTCCACTGCAAAAGCAAAGAGCACACACTGAAGCCAGCACGTGTATGATTGCATCCTTTATGGTTGATTACTTCATTGTTAAGTACCAAGTCAGCTGCTGACTTTTGTATGGAAAACTGTTTTTTGAGGTATTTTAGTGAAACACCTGAGGTTACACTCATAGTCCAGTATAGGTCTATAGATCAATTATTTTTTCCCCTGGTTTGCTGTCCAACATATTCCATAGGTCTTCTCTCTCCTTAACCGATCAAGATCGTATTCCATCTGGGATGAAAACAAGCAAATTCACTTCTAAAATGCGTTGAGAAGTGCTTACAGAAGGTGATCGGACATAGCAACAGGCGTTCTCCAAAGAGCTTATAGGCAGCAGCCAAAGACGTGCTCTATTTGTTTTTCTGGAGATCAAGAGAGAACTAAGTGTAGAAGGAGTGCCCGATCCCGCGGAAGACGCCGAAGAACTCAGGCGTCTCATCTGGACGCAGTCCGGCTTAGCGATTGTGGCAAGAGAAGAAATGTAAGCAGAGGGTGTGACAGTGGCAGCAAAGGCGGCTCACGGGGGTGGGAAGCTTCACTCCCTGCTCCTGGCCGAGGAGGTGGGCAGAGGCAGAGGCGGCGTTGGCACGGGCGGGTGTCAGAGCTGCCCCCGCCGCCGTGTGCCGCGCTCGGAGCCGCCGGCGCGGCG
>VZRV01009165.1:871188-981322 GCA_013398115.1 Falcunculus frontatus
CCGGGACCTTCCCGGCCGCTCCCCTCCTCACGGCCCCTTCTCCCGGGGGTCTCCAGGCGGGACGCAGGTGCCCGGCGGGGTTCGCGGCGGCGGTTCGGCCCCGCGGCTCGGGCAGCTCCGGGAGCGCTGTGCAGCGGGGCCGGGGCAGGGCGGCGGGAAGGAGTGGAACCGGCGGGGACACCCCCGGCTGGGACGCCTTGTCTGAGTGAACAGCCACCTGTTTGCTGGCTGGGGAGCGCTGGCTGCTGGCAGGGCTGCACAGAGGGCTGCTGACACTTCCTTTGGGTTTGAGTGGAGAAAGAGGGAAAATCAACAAAGCTGGTACGGAAGGGTTTGGTACAGGAGAATATGATGGGACAAGTATGTTTTCATTTCTCTTATTCTCCTTTTCTACTCGCTACGTACTGTATACATGCTGCTTTTCTCTTTAACACTCCACTACTCTAAACTTATATTCCTGTGTTAAAAGTATTCTGTAGGTAGTTCTGCCCCAGGTTTTGTTAGAATAAAATTGTCCTTTATCACTTTTCAACTATATTCAAGATATATTCAGCTGTAGTTTGCCATTTTGCCTTAGGAGCTAGTTATCTCACTGCCCTTGCCATTGGATGGAAACCTCAGCTTGGTTTCCCAATATTCATTATTACTAATTTTCTATATTTTAAGATTGCAGAATTGGGAAATGTAATTCCTCCATTCCTCGGTTCCCAATCTTCGAAATGAAGGTGCTAAAATGTTCCTTTTTTTCCCTTGCTTTTGACTTTAGACACCAAATTCTACACAGAAGTGAGAATTTTACACCTACCCAGTGAATCAATAGACCCTTGCATAAAAATACAGACATCTGTAGAAATTTAAATGTGTCTTCTTGTCAATAGGGATCCCTCTAAAAGTTTTAGCTACAAACTAACTCTCAGATGCCCTGAAATCTTCTATGCAGAAGTCAGTTAGTATTCCAAACACTAGAATAAATAACTAAAATGAGTGACTACAGTGATAACTGTCAGTTTAAGCAGTTGTATAAGTTAGAGTGCCCTGGGCTCTAAAATCATATGGGACAGTTTGTTTCCTGTAGGCTTCTGGCAGTGTACCCCCTCTGTACTCCTAAGGAAACAAAGTCCCATCCATAATATATCATTAGACCTAAAGAAGCCCTTTCTGAGGCTGAATTTCCTTCAATCATAGGTTATGCTGCTCAGCTCTTTATTTTGCAAAAATACCACCTGCTTTTTTGTGGGCAGTTTCCAGGTAGGTTCAAAATAAGCAACAGTGGGAAATACTCCTTAGAAAGTAGCATGAAGGCTGTACAATCAGTCCTGTTTTGACTGTCTCAGCCACTGGTCCTTGAAAACCATCTGAACAGGAGGAAGATAGCACAGTCTTTGTGCTGTGAATTCTAGTCAGATGAGTAACTCTTCTGTTGTGTTAGAACCTACAAAACAGATAAATGCTCATCCAGCAAAATACCTTCTCTTAATAAGTTTGTGGGTTTATAATTTTGTATTGTTTTATAAATACAGTCATTTTCACCTGTAAGTTATTTGGCAACTTTTTTTCTCTGGCGTCTGAATAAATAAAATAATAAGAAAGACCTCACAATAAGAAGACCTTTTGGAGACGGTCCCAGAACTAAAATGTTGTCATAATAAGCCAAAATTGTCCCTATGGATAGGGCCAACTGCACATTCTTCAAGGTCAAGAGGTAGGAGCTGTTTCTATCAGTATGTCTTTAAGGCTGATGAACAGACACAGTCTAAGAGTGTTTCAGTCTGGAACTCACTGAAATCACCACCAGCCCTGCACAGATCTGAGAACTGCCAGGAATATGCACAACTGAGGAAGGATTAGCACCAGTTATAATAAGCACATGTGGCCTCTTCTTTGTCTCATAGGCACACTAGGTGCTGTTGCACCTGTCAATTATAAAGTATTAAATGTTGCTTCATATTTATCGACATGCATCCAAAAAGCGTTCCCTACAGCAGCACTGCTATATCACTGGTAAATAATTTCCAGAAGGGGTGGCATCACCTCTAAACAGTAGTGGCTCTTAAAGATTACTTGATATATAATTTTTTATTCTAAAATGTATCATTGAAAAAATTTAATTTCTTTGGATAGGGTCTGGACAAATCCTGAAGCAGTATTTCCTGGCTCTTTCACATTCTGTTTAAGGGATTAAACAATGCTGGAAACTACTCAAATTCCATATGAACTTACCTGAATGTGAGGGGGGGAAAAAAAGGTATTTTGTCTGGGAGCTGCTGTGTCCTTCAGCAACTAAAGAAAACTGTTTTTTTTAAAGAACTGGTTTTTTTTAAAGAACACTCGCATCAGGTGTTCATTGGGTAGTTTGATAAGGCCTGAAATCAGTGACTGAAACCTAATTTTATAGAAAATAAAGACACGTGATTACAAATTAGAGGTTTTCTTACCATGGGAATGTTAATGAAAGAGCTAAACCCCAGCTGATTTATCTTTTCTTAGCAAGGCAATTTAATTTTCTACTGATAAGCCACAGGCAGTACTGCTTTAAAATTCTTTACCTTGAAACCGCCAGAACTTTTTTATGTAATTAACGGGCTCAATGCACTCAAGAAGGTAGATAAAGACATAAATGTAAGGATTGCTTTCAAGAAATGATGCATCTATGAAGTAAAAATAAAGATGGTGAAGAATACTGTATTTTTAAAATAAAATAACATTTATTATCTAACAGTTGTGTAGCTGTCAAATCTCTTTCACCCAGTCTATTCATAGGAATTACTATACAGCCTAGCTTGGGGAGATTTCATGCGAAGAAAATGCTTTTTCCTCTGAATTTTATACTGTCTTCCTTTCTGTAATTTATTATGGATCTCAGAACTGCAACAATTTCTATACATCTATGCACTGATGTCATATATAGCTATGGTTGATGTTATAAAAGTGGGGTAAAACCAATGTGAAATATAGCGCACTGTAACTTTGAACATTTAAATTTAATTTTCCAGTTGCAAAACTGAGGAAAAGATTTGTTCTGCTAAAAATTGTTTTGATAGCAAATTTGAATCTATAGAAAAACTACAGTAAATTGTATTTTTTAAATCTATGCGCAAAGGTAAAAGGTCAGTACAGTATCTGCTACATTAAATAGTCATTCTGTTCTGTTTTTACAGTGTTGTTCATTTACTTCACATGTATATCTACTGTCCAGACTACTGATTGTCTGCACTTGAGGGAGCAATGTATAAATGCTGCAAACGGATGTGAGAGTGTCTGGAATGTGGTTGAAGATGCCTGCAATATTTCAGGTAATTCTGTATGGTGTATGCAGCTTTATTTTGAATTGCTCTATGGTTGCATATTCATAGTTTATTACAAATATGCTGTGGTAACTAAATGCAGTTGGTGAGATTTCAAAGAGAAAAATTATGGCGAAAGACAGTCAGCTTCTGGAATCCTTTACAACGGCCAGTGCTACTTTTAGTAACAGTCATACTGTCTCTTCAAGAAAGTGATAAATGAAATTTCTGCATTATGAACAAAGTCAGAGCCTGAACCAACTCAAGAAATCTGAATTCAGCAGAAATTAGCCTCTTGTAGGATTCTGTTAAATAAAGCTGGCATTCAACTGGAAAAGAAGTTCCACCCTTGTTTTACACAATCTGGGGGAGATGATCTGCCCCCTCCCTGGCAGTGTTCAAGGCCAGCTTGGATGGGGCTTTGAGCAACGTGGTCTGGTGGACGGTGTCCCTGCCCATAGCAGAGGGGTTGGAACTAGATGGTCCTGAAGGTCCTTTCCAACCTAAACTGTTCTATGGTTCTATAATCTGAATTTATTCAGTGAATAGTACCAACACATCACAGTGATTCACTTGCAGGGGGTGGTGGTATGATAAAGTGCAGATTATGAAATGACTAAGCTCCCTTGAGTTTTTAAAAAGATTCTCATGTAAATGAAGGCAGAAAATTAGTTTGTCTGTGTTTATTGCACTTCCAGTGGTTGGTGCTTCACTTCCAAATAATCTATGTTTTAAGTAGGGAAAGACCAGGTATTATAAATTTGACCTGAGACTCATCCTAATCTCTGTGGTTGTTCAAATGAAAATGTTCCTCTCCCTGAAAACCTATTGTCTTGAACAAATCTTGGGTGTCATTCACCACCTCTTTCTTTGAATCACTCTAAGACTTTGCCGTTAAATGCTGAGAATCCACTTTCCAGCTGCTGTGAATGTGGAAGGGAGAAGAAGAGTGGCACTATAGTCTGGTAGTGTCATTAGACCAAGTTAGTATTGACACCTTTGTTGATTCATAAGTATCAAGTGGTCTGCCACTACATCATCACTATCAAATGATAGGGGCCAGGGACTATTTTCTGATTGAGTTACCTGTCATGGGGCAGTATGCAGTGGTGAATCAGAGGTATCTACATCTCCGTGGAAATCTCCCTTCTTCTTATAATGACACTATTTGAATAGAACAAGCAGTGTTGATGTGCCATAATCTGTTCTGAGCCTCAGCTGCAGCAGATCTGACAAAGTGAATGTTCTTCTGTCTTGATGTCAGGACGCAGTCTGACCTGTGGGGGAAGCCAGGCAGCAGAAATTGCTTGGCTTCATGGTCAATAAGCCACTGCTAAAACATTCACCTGCAGTGTGGGCTACCTGAATGAATGCCTTTGTCTGTCTGATCTGTTGCATACATTTGATGTCCCAAATGTCCCAAGTCACAAGGCAATATTTAAAATAATTAGAGCAGAAAATTCTCTGAGGATCTTTCTTAGTGTGTCCTTTCCCAGATACTTATCTACTTTGCATAGAATGGCTGAATACTTTTAAGAACAGATGGAGTAAATGAAAAATACATGATAATATGAGAGTTACAACAGTCCCCAAAGCAACCGGGCTTCAGCCTATTTTCTATTGATCTGTTAAATATTTTATCTGTAGTGAAAGAGTCTCAAAAGATATGGCTGCTGTTTGGGAAAAAAAAAAAAGAATATGTAGTACCTTCTGGCTCAAGTGACCTAAACATGAGCTCTCTAGACCCAAAAGAGAACAAGTTGAGTTTGTCTCTCTCACATCATTCACAAAGACATTAGCACCAAGACTATTTGCCACAAAGATCAATATTTGTGCTGTAGCCTGATAATCTGGATACCCTGCAGCCAGATGAAGTGGGCCAGGATGATTACTTCTGTGGTCCCGCCTTTGGATATATGGCATTGTCCCATAATATGACATTTCTCTCTCTTATTGTCCTGTGTACTTGTTCACTGATATTAATGATATTTGTAAATGGGCCAGAGAAGCCTTCCAAAAACAATTATTCTTGTGATTGCTTGTTTGGATTTGCATCTGTATGTTTTCTTAGGATAATAGCTTTTGGCAAGGAGTCTCCAGCATTGCAGAGCACTCAGATATTGTGTTGGGTCTTGGAAAAATTATACTAAATGTGCTTATTAGGTACCATGATCCCAGAGTATGTAAATCCAGTCAGACAGCTGATGGTACCTCTCAGACAGCCCACAGAAACAGTGATAGAAAATCTACCAGCGACATCATTAGTAGGAATAACATTACACTATCTGTCATGTGCAAGTCTAGAAACTTCATGGATGAGCTGTAGGAATGGAAAAGGTCCTTTGAGCACGAAGAGTTACTTGGAGGCAATAGACAATGGGGTAAATATTTTTTTTGTTTGCTTCTTTATGCAAAACCTAACTACAGATTATAATTGCACTCCTTCTTCAGGGTACAAGTTCAACAACTCAGTCCCTCAGACTATAACCTCAGAATTAAATGTGTACATTTCCAAGACCTCCTTCTTTTTGCTCTTCAGTGCAGGTCTGGGAACACTGTCCAAACTACTGCCTAAGTCACTCCTTTTCCTGTCAAGCTTTCCATCACTGCTTCCCCACTACTACAGCAGCATTTCCAGGGTCTCAGTTTGTAGTCTTCTGAGTCCTCTTCTATAGCCTTCTTCCACCTCTGTGGCCAAAATATGGTGGAAAGAAAAAACAGGGTGTGAAAATGTCTATGAATCATTTTCCAGGTCAGGATAGAAATATTAAATTTTGATGAAATAAAATTTTTCACTTTGAAAATATCAAAAGAGTTTCAGCACTGCAGAATGAAGATTTTAAAGTCTGGGCTTTTATGGTTTGTTTGTGGGATCGGTTTTTTGTTTGTTTGTTTTCCTTCTGTTATTTCACTGGAAAAAAAAAGACATTTCTGAGCTCTGATTTAACCATAAGTACAAATTTTCTTAATTTTTCTGAACGGGCAACAGCTGTGTTCAAAAGAAAAAAATAACAACTCAGATCACTTAAATTTTAAGGAATCACATTTTGTGTTATATTTGAATGAGTTTACTTTTCTTAGAATAACAGAATCACTGTGGTTGGAAGGATCTCTGGAGAGCTACCCAGACTGTGGTCTCACCAGTGCTGGAGAGGAAAACCCCAGATTTTCCTCTGCAGTCTTCAAATTCAATTTCCACTGAGACAGCTGAACAGCTGACTAAGCAAAAACAGAGATTATCACTCTGGAAGTGTCAGCTTCTACTCTGTCATGCTTCTATCTGTGGTCCTGTGTACATGAATTATGTACCTATAAATAAATCGAATTATGAATAATGGCTGCCAAACATTAGGTCAAGAGAGCATTTTTTTTTGTAAATGCCTTGGAAGCATATGTATAAGATAAAATATATTACCTAGAACTAATCTCTGGTAAAGCAACAACAATTAAAAACCAGTAATAAAATATTTTCTGCTGTTCATCACAGCTGAATCAATACCATGTACAAACAGACCACTACTGATAATAGGCTATTTCTACACAGTTTTCAAGAAGCCTTGCAAGGGATCCCCATAAATCTGATGTGCTTCCTGATTCTGTCTATGCCCTTTGCATGTCCGTAGCCCCACAGCTTGGCCCCCAGCCCCAGCTGTCAGGTGCTGACTCAGCACAGTGTGCTCACAGCACAGGGGCCACTGAACACAGTCCCTGACTCCTGGCCACGACTTGTCAGTGTCAGGAAGACAGGTGAGCTAAGTGAGGCTGGGGTATGGGGTTTTGTTCTTCTAGTTCTACTCACCTACCCCCTTGAAGTGTACTCTGGACCTTGAAGAAGACGGTCAAATTTTGTGAATAAGCTATTTTTTACAGAAACTCCTCCTGATCTTTGCTGCTCTTTGTCTACTACTGGAATATGTTCTCCTGAAATTCTTTTATTATCCCTTACTTAGCTGATAAAATATAGAGTAGCATATCCACACACTCATCTTCATGGCCCATGTCACCACATCTTTTCCAACCTATTTTTATGATCAGAGAGTATCCTATGTCTGTGATATTCAATAGATCTTCTGAGTTCCTTGACTACTGGAACTGTGAGGTCTAATGGTCAGGGGTCATGTTCTGCTTCTGAAAAAGCAGAAGGAAAGTTGAGGATGGGGTTGGAGAGATACAGGCAGTCCCAGCCCCCATTATCTCCTTCCTTGCTGATGCAAGAGGTGGAGTGGGAGCAGAGGCTGGGAAGTGCAGCTCTTGCTGGCCCGTGACATTCCCCTCTGGTAGGGTATTTTTTTATATACCCCCCAAACTGTCCCTAGTCAGCAGCGGGAAAAAGGGCAATGCAGATACTGTTTGAAAAAGTGGGGTCAGGACGGGGATGTGAAGTCTGGAATAGCTGATTCTAATTCCTTCAGGCACAGGCAAAACACACTGTTTCCTCTTGCAGAGTTTTGCCTCGATTGCCTTCCACTGCTATTTGTGTCAACCACATAAAAGCAATTTTAAAACTCTGATCACAGCAAAGCTTGCCCATGGCACTGGTGACACATGGCTGCTTCTCACTTTGCAGTTTTACTGGAGTGCACAGTCTCTGCTGCTCCACACCAGTGGAGAAGCAGCAAGGCAGGAAGCCAGACAGCACCATTCACAGAGCAGAGACATCAGCCTGTGTGCTCGGTAGACTAAAACCAGTCCTCATGCTGCCCTGTGACCTGCCTGGATCTTGTAAGCCACATACTGCTTCTCTTACATATTGTGAGACATTTAATACCTGTGAGGTAAAGAGAGGAAATGTGCTGGTTTGGGGACCTACCTACCTGTTTTGATAAGGTAGATCATGGCTTTCACAAAATAAAACTTTCCTAAACGATATTAAACTGCTTCTTAGGTAACATTCTTAAGTAATGTCTAACTTTCTTAAGCAATAATAAATCATAGAATGTTAGGGGCTGGAAAGGACCTTAAAGATCATTTTGTCCCAAGCCCTGCTGTCCTATGCACCAGGGCACCTCCCACTAGCCCAGGTTGTTCAAGGCCTTATCAACCTGGCTTTGAACACTGCTGGGGATGGGGCATCCACAGCCTCCCTAGGCAACCTGTGCCAGTGTCTCACCATCCTCACAGTAAAAAATTTCTTCCTAATATCTAGTCTAAATTTCTCATCTTTCAATTTGTACCCATTACTCCTTGTTCTGTCACTAGAGTTCCTGCCAAAGAGTCTCTGGCTTCTCTGTAGGCCCCTTCCAATGCTGGAAGGTTGTTGTGAGGTCTCCACACAACCTTCTCTTCTCCAGGCTGAACAGTCCCAACTTTCTCAGCCTGTCCTTGTAGGGGCAGTGCTCCAGCCCTGTTATCAGCTTCCTGGCCCTTTAGACTTGCTCCCACAGTTCCATGGCCTTCTTATAATGGGGAGACCAGAGCTGGATGCAGCACTGCAGGTGGGGTCTCATGAGAGGAGAGTAGAGGTGTGGAATCACCTCCTTCAACCTGCTGGCCACGCTGCTTTTGAGGCAGCCCAGGGCACACTTGGCTTTGAGGGCTGTGGGCACTCACTGTCGGCTCATGATGAGTTTTTCATCAACCTTCCCACCCAAGTCTAATTCTGCAGGGCTGCTCTCAATCCCTTCTCCACCCAACCTGCAGGTGTGCCTGGGATTGCCATGGCCCGGATGCAGGACGCTGCACTTTGCTTTTTTGTACATCATAAGGTTTGCATTGGCCCACTTTTCAAGCCTGTCAAGGTCCCTCTGGTGGAATCCCTTCCCTCCAACATGCCAGCTGCACCACAGCTTGGTGTCATCAGCAAATTTGATGAGGATGCGCTCTATCCCACTATCATAATAAGATTTTTGAAAAACTTTTAGCTCATAAAGTAGATGGTTGATTGATTTACCTTTGTACCACAAACTAGTAAATGTTCTTTATTTTCACTACACATACAAGGAAAATATGACCTGACATCCTGTGTAGGTGTCTTTGTCATTGAGTCCAAGTGGACATGCAAACAGACTTGAAACTGGGCCAGCAAACTAAGGTTTATGCACTTTTTTTTTTTAATGTTAACTTCTCCCTCATTTTTATTATAAAAACCCTAAAAATCAGACTGTTCTTGGGCTGCTTTAAATTTGTTGTCATTCTCAAACTTAGGCAGTGAAGTTGCTCTATAGGGTAGCAGTTGAAGGGAATATCCAAGTGGCATTTGTAGGCTCACACCATCCTCACATGAGTGAGAGAATCTGACCCAGTGCTGGCATCTCCTCAGTGTGGGGTTATCATCACCATTATCACAGGGCTGGGTCTGCCCTCTGTGTCCTGTCTCTCACTCTATTCCACGGCAATGCCTTAGCCTGCACTGCGTGTTCCTGTCCCTGTACCAGGCACCTCATTTCTACTTCACGGGACCAAGATAAGTCTCTCAGTTCAGGTTGTGTCTCTTCCACCCCTGGGCAGCATATTAGTTGGTCTCAGTGCCTTAACTGCCTAAAATAAAGGGTACGAGTTTAAGGTTTTATGTACTTTTTAAATGAGAGAAGATATTCTGGCGATGGATCAGATCAAATAAAAGAAGGCAATGTTGTATCCACAACTTTATTATATTACTTTGAATATTATTTAAAATTTGTAAAGTGTGACAAACCATCTTCTCTTGGCAAAGCATATTATTCTTGTGCTTCAATTGAATTGTTTTATGTAACCATATCCCTTAAGCATTCATAAACATTAATGACATTATAATTTTAATGGTGAGTTCTAGGTAATAGATGCAAGGCAGAAGACACTGTTGGATGTAATAGAATAATCCAGGTCCTGGCTGATGAATACCCAGAATTTAAAAACTGTGTCTGCACTACAGAGGATATCTGTAGCATCACAACTTTGCTTGGGAAACAGTGTGGCAATAATAAAGGTAATTAACATAAAGTTTTAATTATGAAGACCAAACCCAGTAATTTTGTAACCACCATTTTAAGTGGATTCAAGTTTCTTTGCATATTCTCAAGTCTGATAAATGCCCTCAAAAAATCAGTTTTGTCTTTTCTATGATATTCACACTCCAGCATGCATATGAAAGAAATGCCACAAACAAAAGCAATAAAATGCATGTGAGAAATTCAAATGGTTTCTAAAGCTCTCATTGAGTCCACCAGAAAGCAAGAGTGGATACACAGTGTGTGTTGAGGGCTACTCATTGCCCATGGAGGTTTGAGAGCCACTGGATCTAGGTTGTGTATGTAGAGAGACACATCCAGTGCCTCATGAATGGGAGTGTGAGTGAATAGGGATGCACAGTGGTGCAGTTGTGTCACACTGGGTTGCAGGAGGACCTTCACTACATCTAGGAGAAGTTACTGGATGTGGGAGAGTCACCACCTTCGTAAAGCTGTATATAATATATACAGTGCATCTTTTAAAAATTCTGCTGTAATCAATGGGCCCAGCTCCCCTCAATCTATTTTTTATTTTTCTGAGAACTCTTACCCTGCAGAAAGCCTGTCTTTGTAATTAAGAATTACTTGGTGCATGCAGAAATTGCAGTTTCTGGTCCAAAGTCTCCTGGCATAATGATTAGCAAAGCTGACACAAGAGAGGTAAAATCAGGCAGTGAATGAGAGTCTGCAAAGTGAGTTTCAAAGCTGATTCCTGGCACTGATCCATCACACCCTGCTGGCAACAAACAGCATTTATCATACAGTACTAGAATATAGGGCCTTATTGCAGAGGAAATAATAACATCCTGATCTGCCCCAAACTTCTTGCCCCAAAGAAGAAGGATGGGTATCTAAAACCTGATGTTGATGTCATTGGAGGTGTTGCTTTTGCTTCCAGCAAAATGATTTTTTTTTTTTCTTTTGCCAAATGAGACTACATTTCTCACCACTGTAGAAAAAAGTTTGGATGGACTTACTCTAGTGTTGAGTTTACCTACAAAGGATAGCATGTGGTGTTGGTAGGCACTTTCAGGAGTAATTCTTCCTGTCTAACTTAAATTACTCTTTTAAGTAATCAATCAACCCTCTTCTGGAATTGTTATTCTCTCTTTAAAAATTATGCATTCGCTTAAGATGATAATCCATGATATGTCCAAGATGTAGGTGGTTAAAATTATGTAAAGTTAAACTCTTTATGCAGTAATTTTAGTGAGGATTTTTTACTAGTTTTGCAGCTGAACTGTTAGAATGGACTGTACTATACAGCCAACAGCAGGCAGTAAGTTGGGAGGAAGATTCGTTAGTCTGTAAGACTCTGAAATTATTATGTGTTTACACACAGCTCAGAATTAAACTAGGGCTGTTTCATTCATTGTAATGCATTAAGACAAGTACCCTTTTCCTGAGTTTTTGTGCTGTGATGATGATCCATCGTCCATTTGATTTATAACTCTGTTTGTACCTTTTTCTATAGACTATTTGGAATCTTTCTCAAGGTCAGGCACTGAACTGAGTATTAGACAAAACAGAAGCCCCAAAGACCAAAGGCGCTCAGAAGAGCTGGAGACCGACTGCAGCCTCGCCAAGCAGCGCTGCCGAGAGGAGCCTCGCTGCTCGGCCGCCTACAGGAGCTTCCAGCAGGCGTGCCAGGCAGCTGCAGCAAAGTGCAGGTTCCCCATGCCTGGAAAGTGTTTGTTAGCCTGGAGAGAACTGAGGAAAACAGTTCTGGGAAAGTGCACGTGCTCAGAGCCACTTCAGATGAGATGCATTGAAATATGGAAGGGAATATTCGACAACCCTTGTTTACAATACTCCCAGGAGAGCCAAGCCTCAGCAGCAAGTGGAAATGACGACAGCAATGATGACTATAATGCTGATGTTGATGGTGAGAAAATTCTGGTCACTGACACTGGTTAGTGCTATTCCAGCAGTCTGAATGCTTTCATACATAACAGTAGTGTCCACAGTCTGTGAAAAAGGTTTTCTTGCCCACTTGCAATTCAACACTGAAAACAAGATCATTTTAGGAGGTTTCTTTATAAATAAATTCACAATCTGACAGAAAATGATAGCCTGAGTGCAAATACTGTTGTCCTTCAATGTGTTAATTTGATACAACCTGATCCAAATCAGTTGGTTTTAGGTTTTCACTATAACTAGAAACAGTATAAGACCAATAAAAATAATTTTCTCATGGCAAGAATTGTCTGCTTGCCTTGACTTTAGGTCATGACAAGCAGTTAGTTGAAAACTGGTCCACTGATAAACACATTAAGGCCTCTGGCTTTTATTTATTCACAAGAAATCTGACTTTATAATGCACTGAGAAGCTCTAAAAAACTCTTCTTGAGTTCATAGGATCTATAATTATGTAAAAAATGTTAGCAACAGACTTTGATAAACTGTGCTTTGGCCCCAAAACTTATGAATATATGTAATAGTGGGTTTAGAAATTGTTAATGGGTTCTATTTGGTCAAGCTAATTTGTTTTATTCTTGTTTATTTTTATTACTGGCACTATGCCAGTAAGACAGACAGTACTTCAAAGTAAAAAGCCAACACATTATTTATCACTTATGCCTGTATCTGTATCTTTTTCTTCTAGACAATATTAGTACAGAAACAAAATTACAATGGGGTTTATCTGCTCTCTCCAAACAAGGTAAGTCTGAATTTACTTATGAATCCCAAAAAATAATTTTAGCTCTGTTTTTGGACAGTGTACAATGTACCTCCAGATAAAAACTAATACTTTTCATTCAAAAGAATTATCAGGGAGTTAATAGATCCAACATATTTTCAGTTAAGGTACTGGGTAGAGAAGAATCCAAAAATGTAACGGGTAACAATCAGGTAATGTAAATGTAAATCAGGTAATGGTCATGATCCTGTTAAATTTACAGAAAATCTTATCCTATAAGCATTTTAGGGTCACTATTTTCTAGATATTTTTGGAAGGTTTATTTTGCAGTCTAGAAATATCTAAACTGATATTAAAAGCACAAAAATGCCATTTATATTCTCTTTTTCATTACTTATTATACAGCCTAGCATAAGAGTGCACACTGGAGATTTCAGCAGTTTCAGAAGGGTTGCTTGTGAGGGCCAGGCAGGTGCAAGACAGAAGTATGAAAGTTACTCAACAGCCTTAAAAGAAGCAATGCTGGAAGAGCTGGATCAGAGTTTTGGGAGTCAAGCTTCATTTACTGGGAATATTGTAGACAGGATGCTTACCAGTCACCACTTGAGAAAAATCTTCTTGGGATTTTATTTTAAAAACTATTATTCTTTTTAGCGTACACAACAAACAGAAGCTGTTTGGATGTGAACAGGGAGTGCGTTGAAGATGAAGTGTGTAACAAACAGTTGTCCCTGTACCTTAAAGTTTGCTTAGTAAATAAGAAGTGCAACATGGAAGGATGTCAAGAAGCCATAAGGTTCTTCTATCGAAACATGCCTTTTGAAGTTGCCCAAATGATGATATTTTGTGACTGTATCCAGCATGATGAATCCTGCCACAGAGCCAAAGAGCTTCTCCATGGCAAGCCCTGTGCAGTTACTGCAGTTCCACCCCCATCATGTCTGAATGTAATACACATATGTGAAGAGAATGAATTCTGCAGGTGAGTAGAAGTATTTTGCCCAGTAAAGTGCTTTTGAATAATGATTTGGTCAAACCGTTTTTATGTATACTCTCTATATCTCATCTATAACAAAATTATTTTCTGCACTGTATCTGCTGTGTTTGACATCTTCACAGATGTTTGCATCAGCTGTGGTAATTCCAGGAGTAATTCCACAAGTAAACTGAAAGGGTTAATTTTCAGAAAGGTCTGGAATCTAATGTGGGCTTTTCTTATGCCTGTATCATGACACTTAACACCATTTCTGCTGGACAAACTATGTAATTGCATATTTTCATTACCACTTTCTTCAGATAACACCTGCCTGTCTGCACCTTTGCCCTCTAGCAATTTGCCCAAGTTGTGCAGCAGACCAGACAAAGTTTATTTGGTTAAAGTAATTACCTTTCGAGGGCAGTCTGACCCTTTGTATCCAGCAGCCATGCAACCAACTTGGCCTCTTCAAAAAACTTTTGTCTTATTCTCTTCATCTCAAGGATGCTTGCAAAAAGCTTTCAAAAAGCTGGCCTGAAACATGCACAGACCACCAAACTCATGAAGGATAATGCTGTTTTGAACTTTTGTTTTATATTTATAAAACATGCAACAGGATTACCCATATTTGTAGTTCAATTTAATTGCCACCTTTTATGGGTGGTCAATTGGCCCACTTTGGTTTTCAGTGTAGTCACCTTGTGAATTAGATCTGAATTTTACCTCAAAGCTGTGCTCAAATTAACCTTCAGTCAACAAACCAGGAGGCCAAGAGATGCTTTTGGTTTTGTGCAGATTATTCAGATTGATGTCAGTGAGAATAGACAAAGAATTGGGCTATAAATGTATGTCCGTACATATATAGGTATGTAATATCATAATTGAAAAGTGCTGGATTTCCCATCATTTTGGGAACATTAATGTTTCCTGACACTGACAAAAATGCATATAATTACCAAAATTAGTCTGTGAATTATGGCTAATCACATCCATAAATCAGGAGGTGAATAAAAATAATCCCATTAGAACAGAGGTGGCATCTGCTTTGAAACCTTTGCTTGGTAATGAAAATATTTACAAACATTTTCTAGCCAGTATTGCAACAGTCCATGCTTTTCCATGTGACATGCTTGTAGGTACTACACAATATGAACAGCAAATTAATAACCTATTTCTATGGTTAAGGAAGAATATTTTAATACCTTAATGTACAATATACAAGACTTTACCTCTATCATCCCCTAAAATTTAATGTGATAGATTTGTTTTTAATTACTATCTACATATTTTTTAGTTAATTCATAATGAACATTTTCTATTGTCATATACAGTGCATTAAAGGCCAATTTGATTCCATCCTAACAGCAAATAAACAGAAATAATTTGAGATTATTGAACTGGGAAACAAATTCATTTTTCATGTAATTTATCTCTGCTATCAATTTTTCTTTAAGTTCAACTAAATTACTTATACTTTTTCCTGAGCCTTGGACATTTTGTATTTTGTTAGGATTCGGGGGGCCAAGGGGTTGACATTGGATGTTGATTATTTAATGTAAAATAAGTTGAGTGTTTATCCTTCCTTCACATTGCTCAAAAACTGATCCATTGGAACAGCACCTGGTATGGTTTTGTTGTGAGGACTGGTCTAATTCCTGTACTCACGTTTCTTCTTTGAGTATCTGAGACTGTTGGAATTCTCATTGTTTTTTACTGGACTCTGGGAAAATCTCCACAAGTGCTGATTAGAAGTGCAGTTGCTTTTTCTCAAAATCAGAGCAGAATTTATGTCAGCTATCACTGAATATTGCAATTTTTAAGGCTTAAGTGGTAGCTTGGAAATACACTCCCTTGTAGTGCTGTTCCTCAAATATCTTTTTATGAAATCACAATTGTTAAAGTGTCATTGTATATATACATTTTTTTTTTCCTGCCAGGAAAAAATACACAACTTTTCAGTCAAAGTGTTGGAGACATGTGACCAAAAAATGCTATGAGGATGAAGCTTGTCTTGAAACTTTAATCAAAGGTGACATGCCCTGTTCTGCCAACACTGATTGCAAAGCAGCCTACATCAGCAGCTGGGGCACGATGCTGCACACAGAGTGCACCTGCCAGGATCTGCCTCCCGTGGAGCAGCCTTTGTGCGAGCTCTTCCATCACATGCTGCACAGCAAATCCTGCTTCAGTGACTTACGTGAGTAAAACATACAACTTTACAGAATAATTACGTTTAAAGAGAATTAAGATGCTAATTTACACCAAATCTTTACCATATCTTTGCTACCACTGGTTTCAGCAAGACCTGTAGCTGTGGGTTTTTTAAAATGCAAATCAAAACACAAATTGGACATACAATTTTCTTCCTCTGGTTTGGGGAAAAAATTATAATAGTGGTAAACCAATGAAATTGACTACACATCTCATTACTTGACTTTTCTGAAATAAAGAAATAATTTCTGGAGTCTGTATCAATATGAAGATTAGAAAAGTCCAAAATCTTCCTGTCATTGGCTTAATGTTGTACTTTGGTACATTGTTTCTGCAAATAATATGAAGTAGCATTTTGTTTTTCTTTCTTTTCTTCTTGGAGTCTAAATATTAGTAAACCTTACACATATTAAGCAGCAGACTCCATTCCACAAAAAATAACTTCAATTATTTAAGTAGGACATTAAATAGGAATGAAGGCTTCAGTAAAAGCACTGGGTGTAATTCAGATGAAATATAGGTACTTTCTCAGAACATGAAATGGCTTTCATGTGCTTAATTAGCTACTTATTTTTGTTAAATATACATGTCCTTGTCAAGCCTTTGGTTAAGAGAATTGTTAATGCAATAAAAAGCAATATGGGAGCAAATATTAATGTTTTAGTCTGAATCTGCAAGGTGCCTTCCAAGCAAAGCTCCTGTTTGTCCCCACTTATTGTGTCATGGGTCACATCACAGGATGGCTCTCTATCACAGGGTGGTTCCTGGTCTCCTGCAGCATGAAACTGAACCTAAAGGTTCATCTGCAGCCTCTGCAGTGCTCCAGCTTCATGCAGACATCTGGTCCATCAACCACATCAAAGACAAAAGTATTTTCTTCTCCACAAATCTCTGATCTATCACACCAACTATTTTGCAATAGAAATCCTCTTAGGATGTGTTACTCACTAGTGCATCATACCCTATGCCAATTATCTTCTACATGTATATTCTACAATTATATGAGTTCTTAAACTAACTTGGGAGAGTAAACAATATCTAAAGATTTCAATGAAAAGAAATGGCTCTTTCATAGTTTTATCTGATGGACTGTATTTTGAAAACATATATGGATTGCGTGCGTGCATTTCATGGAATGAAGAAGCTACTCTTTTAGTTCTAGCAGCCAAAATGATACCACTGATAAAGGCGTAATTTTTTTTTGTGTCACTCAAAGGCTACCCAAAAATTAAAATCAAGTCGCTGAAACACTGCTCTTAGTTTAGTTAATCACTAATCAAATCCAAACTCCGAGAAAGTATTAAAAATCGTATAACAACTCCCCTGGAAAAGGATAATGTAACACACTTAGACTTGAGATTTCTAGCAGTGATTTTGCTGATGAGTATTATTTACTGGTTTGCCTTATGGCTGAATATAACGGTCCAAATGAGTGAACACATCATCGTGTTAGTTATTTCTTAACCTACAAAGGAAAAAGATGATCCTCATGTCTGAATAATCAAATAATTGCTGACGAGCTTTTGCCATTCCCTGAAGCAGTCTCAGGATAAAAAGGTTTGAAGGTTTTTGTGATTGAAACTTCCCTAACCTAATTGGGACTAAAGAGCAGAAGCTTATGTTGCTTGTGTGGTGCAACAATTTCCTGGCAGTTAAACAATAAGAATTTGAGGATCCAGAGCCTTTGGTTGATCAGTACCTACTCTACAGAACACTTGGAGGTTATTGTTAATATTGCTTTTTTTTTTTTTTCTTGGTCTGGATGTCAGTTGCAAAGTAGCTAAACTGATGATGGTGATAATTATAGGTTTTATTATAAGGCATGTTTTTAATGCAATTCTCTGCATGGCAGTTCAGAGATGTGGAGTGACTACTCTGTTGCAGCACCAACCCAACCCCATCTGCTGACTTATTCCTCTGGTCTGGTGGTGATCTTTGTCTGACTTTCACTCTTAACAATGGCAATGATCTTAAACACTGAAACCTTTCTGAATAGGCAAATACCCAGAGTTTGGAAAAGGGATCTTTGCCTCTAGAACTGGTGTGAACAGATCCACAAGTGGTGTTCACACCATCTCATCTTCCTACTCTTGCATGGCACTGCCTTTGCTTCAAGTGTTTGCTCTCAAGGCTGTGCTCACAGGGTTGTATTTGCTGCAGACTCAGTAAAAGGCAAGAATTGTGACTGACTGTTTCTGTATGAAGCAGAAGCACAGTGTGGATCATTGCCAATGTAGGATCAGTGTCTCAACAGGAATAAGCAAAAATTTCAGTGAGGAAATAATTTTCTAAAATATTTTAACTCTGGATTGTACTTTTGGATCTCACAGAAAAAAAGCAAATTACAGGTAAATTTAGTCCATTGTTATTTTGACAATGTTCCAGGCTGCAGATGTGAGCCTTTCTTATATAGTTTTCATTATGAAAGAGAATAAAAATGTCTTGGCTTGCCGTTCATGTGAGTGACCAGACATACCCTTGTATGGTTTAGTGTCCTGCTCTGTAAACTATATAACTTAAGTAAACCTTCTATTTTTCATTTCAACTGAAGATGTGTATTTTCAGACATATTAATGAAATTACACCCACTAAGAGGACAGGCCTTTGTGAAAAAATTTGTTGAGGTCTAACAATGCATCTGGAGAATAAACTCTCCCTTGTGGAAATTACTTCAGACTACTACCCCTTTCTCATCACTTCTATATCGGTTTGGTGGACCCAATTCTTTTGGTGGGCCCTTTTTTAAAACAGTTTATGTGGAAAGAGAATTTAAGATGTTTTGTGGCAGAGAATATTTTCAAAGCATGCTTGTACCCACAAGAAAAACTACAGGGGAGGTTTAGCTGAGATGGAAAAGGAAGAACTCTTTTGCACTCATTCAATTTGTTCATGGAGTATCAGTAAACAATATTTTTAAGTAGCTCCCTTTATAAATTCTGTGGCTGTTAGCAAAATATCAAACAATATTTACTTATATTATTATTTTAAAGTAATGTTTTGAATTGATATTTTCTTTCCAATATTCAGGTCAAATTTCTATTCAGAAGAAGGGTTTTCACTGGGTAAATACAGAAATGCCAGGCGAAAAGAATTCCGGAGCACAGCTCCATTCTTCTGCAATTAATGGTGAGTTTGGGCAAGTCACTCCGTGATTTCCACGGAACTACTCTTGAGATATCCCTCATGTGTGATAGAAAAGACCAAAGTTTGGGTCCCTTGGGTGGTTTCAGGCAAGTGAGCTTGACCTGTTGCTCCTCCATTCAGTCTGGATATCTCCCTACCTGTTTGGCTTAGCTTATATATCCACAAAATAAAGTTAATCAGACTGAACCAATTACTCTGACAAATGGTTTTGAAATAGATGTCTCACAATCACTGTATTATAATTGGGGAAAATTAGGCTATTAAGCCTGCCAGAGCCTGACTCTGTGTACAGTCATTAGAGACTAGTAGTCATAATGTGTAATACAAATTATTAGCTTTGATGTCACACCTACTTCTATCTCTCTTGGCTTTCTGTAGTAGTTACAACAACAAAATTAGAAGCCACAGTAAGTGGTCTGAGAAGGGGCTTGTGTTACACTCCATTAGACTCTACCTTTTCATGCAACAGAAGGGCAGACAGTGTACCATGGGCTGAAGATCTGCAGCTGCTTTTATTTCCATTCAAAGTAAGAAATTAAGCAACATAAAGTTAAAGGATATTGAATTAATATACAAATGTTTTCATTGCTGAAATAGTATTATTTTGTATTTCCTTTTGAGGGGCCCAATTACAGAGTGAGAACACTGAGGAGCTTAATGCACAAATATCACCTCTAATGAGAATGACCTGTTCTACCTTGTGCAGGGCAGATTACAATTCTCCAGATATTACTACAAATTAGTTCCCAGAACTGTTCATACAGAACACTTTCAACTGTGAAAAAAATAATTCAATCTCTGCATGCAGTAGAAAATGAAGTGACTTCTAATCTCTCCATCCTTCAACTATTGCTGAAGTGGGCAACCTGGGAAGTATAAAAATGGATTAAGGGAATGGGATTCCTGAGACCTGTATGTGCATAATCAAGCATTTGGCTGTAGCATTAGCATTAAAATTATTTAAGAATCATGCATGTCATCCAAGTGCTCTGTGTAGCCAGAGAAGAAAGTCAGGGACCCTCAAAGGAAGAGTAGTCTAGTCTTTTTGGACTGCATTTGCTGAAAGTATTGACTTCTCCTTGCCAGTTACAGAGGGAGCCTGAATCCCTAGTTGGAACAAGACTCCAGTGGTTAAATAATGCAAGTCATAATACAAGAAACACTGCACTAAGTGAGAAAATGCAAAATGTGAGATATTTCACCCTTGTGACTAGTTCTAACTGCAGACCCTTTCTGTGGGTAAAATGCATTATACATTTCACCCAGAGATTCAGATAAATATTTGCAAGAAGCAGCCTGCACCCAGTTAATTCTGTTCACATTGAAGTCTGAATACTTTCCAAAAACCTCTCCTTGAAGTCTTAATAGAACTTTGGATGGCCTTAGAAAAATAAAATGAATGCTGACCAGCCTAAAACATACAATGAAATATTCTTTCTCTTGTAGCTGTCATGTACATTAGATGGGAATTCTAAGCCGTAAAAGTCTCATAGGAAGCCAGGTCAAGAAGAAGAATTTGATTCAGGATATCTGCCTGATGGTAAAAACCAAAGTGCAAATTGTTTCATAAATCCCACTGCCAAAAATCTAACCCAGTGTCCTAGATTCATAGCTAATAAATGTGCATTACTCAGGCTGCAAGGGGAGTTATCTTCACAAAATATTTATCTTTAATGAAATCAAATCCCAAGAAGAATTCAAGGCACAGAGGCAAAACAGTTAAGTTTTCAAATATGGCCTTTTACGTGTGTGAAGACTTTTGAAGACATTTGCTTCTTGGCTATTTCCTGCTTGAAAAACATGAGATAAAATCTGCTGATGTCTCTACATTAAAATCTCAGAAGAATCCTTTACTTAGTTTGTCATTGAAAGATACAAGGAGTTCTTCCATCAGATGAAATGAAAGGCCATCTACAGATGAACATGCTCAGAAGAAACTCAGTATGTCTTCACCTTTGTCTTAGCTTTATACTTAAAATATAGCTTACTGTTCAAAAAACCAGTTAGATTTCTCTATTTTATTCATCAGCATTGCAAATAATCCCATTGGATAAGATTGCTTTAATAGAAGGAGTCTTTCACAATAAATAAAAAATCTAAACATGTATAACTATATTCAAATATATTTGTGAATAATTAGAACCATGGAAGTTGAAAAACTATTATTCTGGCTTTTGGTGTAAAACCGTGATACCAGGATTATGTAAAAATCTTGACTGGATTTAAACACATTCACAGTCTCAGGAGGGAACAGGCCAACAGAGTCATCTGTGGGCTGATACAACTCTGTTAGCAAGATGTGATGTGGGCAGAGTCAGAACCATATAAAAGTTAATGAGACTTTTCCTGTAAGCTTAGATGGGGCCAGAATTTGATCTCATTTTGGAAACAATATCAAAAAGTGATAAATCAAATAAAATTTGTCCAAACTTCTAATATGCCTACCTAATAATGCATTTTCAGCTTGGTTTTGACTTTATCCTATGCAAATTATATCAATGGCTTTACAGATCCACATAATTGAAAAGATTGCTTCCTGCCCTTTAATTTGAAAAATGATTCATGTGGGAAGATAGGGATTTATTTTCATGGGAGTGCAACTTTGGAGCTAAGTTGTGGGTTTTTTATGGAAGAGAAAGCTAGAAATACAGAACACTTACCCTGTTCTTGTGAGATACAATAGAATTGGGCTTGACCCAAAACTGTTGAAATTTTGTCTTAAATTGTAGTGTTATCATATATTTCCTACTGAGGAGTTTTGCAGTGCTGACTATTTAGATAAACAAGTAATTGGCAGGGTTTATCTGTAAGTATACCAGCTGCTGTGGGAACTGAGATTAGTTCAGCTTCAGTGGCTTTAATTGTAAGGTATCAAACATTGTCAGTCTGACAGTTTTATAAATGTAGAAGAATGCCCGTGACAAGCTGCAGGTAGCCAAGAAACCTCTGAGCACAAGCTGGGATTAATCTGTTCGACGAATATGCACTAGATGTGCGGAAGCAGGTAGGTCTACAGTAGAGTGTAATCCCACTAATTGTTCCAGCTGTTAGCTCCAGCTGAGCTCACAGTTATCCTCTGCAAGCCTCACCACTGGGAGTGGCTGTGTGTCTGCAGACAGCCCCGGGTAGTGCTCCAGCAGTACCCACAGCCCCCATCGACGGGTCCCCAAGGTCTGCAGCTCATCCTGCAAAGGGCAGGACAGTCATCCTGCAGCCGTGGTGGCCCTTCTCCAGACCTGCCCTGGGCTCAGAAGGCCCAGGAGTCTCTCACAGCCACCTCCATGGCACAGAGCAGCCCTGCCAGCACCTCACAGCCCCATGGAAATGCTGGCTCTCGCTTGTGTCCGTTCAGTCTCTGCACTCCTTACAGGTTCCAGTGGTTAAACCACAAGAAGTATATAAAATGCAGAATCAGGTTTTCAGCCACGAAATTTTGCCGTCCTAGCCTTACAAATTTCCTCACTTCACAACATGTATGAGACAATATGTGGTTTCTAGCATGATCCCATCACTGAAATCCCTCTTTGTTCCCAATAGAACGGAATCAACAACTCTTTTACCAGCAATTCATCAAAAACATAGCGTTTTTTCAGATTTTGTCAAAAAAAATAGAAAAAGAATATTTCAGTTGATCATTTCAGAGTGTTTTGTTTGATTGAAATGAAGCACCCTTTAGAAATTTTATAAGAAAAAGATCATAATGTTCTGCTGAAAATTTATTAGTCCATTGTTAACCATCCATGACTGTAATTATAATATTTAATTTGTTAGATATAATATTTTTTGTGGTAAGTGACTTTAAAAGTTTCCATTTGCCTAAAATATGTGTGAAAGTCACTTTCCACTTCGAAAAAATAAGAAACTGTTACCCCTACAACTGCTCCTACACTTGTAAAAAGTTTTCAAAAATAGCTGCGTGTAAAATTAAGATTCAGAAACTGAAAAAAATGCCTACAAATTACTCTTTTGCTAAAACTCATCATCTTAAAGAAATGTTGTAACTTGAGAGCTAGGCCAACTGCTGATGTAGTTTTTAATATATGTTCTTAGCAGTCGTTCGCTAAGATAGACCTCACCGCTCTTTCTTCAAAAATTCACCATATAAAGTATCTTTCAGTATGTTACTGGATTTAATGGAATGTTCATTCCATTTGTGCAAATTGCGGTGGTTTGATCATTGCTTTCATCTCCTTATATTGGAAAACTTGAACTTGGGATAGTTTTTTGAGAAAAAGTGAGCACTGTCCTACAAGGAGAGCCGGACAGGTCCCAGCCCCTGCTCAGCTCACTGTTTTCCTTGCTGTGGAATACATATTCACTCTCTCTGCCCGGAGCTGCTCCAGCATCCATACCAGCTGTGCTTGTAGTGCATGACACACTACACCTGCTGCATATATGCAGTGTACACAGAAATGTCTCCTTTAGGGCTTGTGTGTGCATATACACAACACATGGAACATATAATAACCGGTAACTTATTCAGAGACCAGAAATGGCCTTCTCACAGCCCAGATAAGTGGCTCAGTGATGACTACAGGAATCCATCTCTTCCTTAGCAAATGTTCCACTGGCTCTGTAAGATGGAGAAGCCCAGAAGCAGCTAAGGCCCTCTGCATTTGAATTCCTATATAAACAAAACTTATTTGATTGTACGAAGATGACAGAATCAGTGCAACAGGAAAGTCACAGAAAGGTCTCGTGTTTTGTGCTTGTGGCTCTGCATTTTTGCCCACTTGTCAAGTCGTCTAACCTCCACACCTCTCCGTCCCACTTCCAGGGCTTACATTACACTCTCAACTGAAACATTTCCTTCAGAATATTTGATCAAACCTGATGGATTCATTCCTTCAGGAAACATAAGTTACTCTTCATTTGGAAAAGAAAATTCAAAACAGCTCCCAGTTTTTCAACAGTTGGAATTTTTAGCACATAAGGTACCTAAGTGTCTTTTTGGTGAGAAGCCTAAGAGAAAGAGGAAACTCCATGGGAATGGGGCCCAGAAAAACAGTGTTAGATCCCATTTTACATTAATTTGATTCTCAGTGAAGTATTGCTCCACACTGTAATTACTGTAATATGTGAAAAAGGCAAATAAGTCTAGTAGATAAGTAAGAGCCAAGTCTGCTCTGATACACAGAATAAAATTAACATTTTAAAATCAATAGGGAGAATACTCCAACACAAAAATTATAGTAACAAGCTGTTCCCCTGGAGCAGACTGAAAGATACTGCTATACATATGAAGCACTATTGGAGCTGGTATTTACTAAAAGAAATCTGAAAATTACTTTGTATCAAATGGCAAAGGAAGAGTTATTCCTATCACTGACATACATCTAGGTCTTTTTCCTCCTTTTAATTACTTTTGTCAAAATTGACTTCACTTTCTAATACAAATCTCAAATCTGATTCTTATTACTAAAAAAGTCAATGTTTCATTTCTGTTTTCTGTTTTTATTTATAGGTGGAACTGTCTACATTATTGCTTACTCCTCCTGCATAGCTCTCATCCTAGGAATAGTCCTGTTGACTCTCCTAAAGATCAGGTAATTTGATAGGGATATTAATCACTGGTTCTAGGAAACTGAAAAAACAGAAAATAAAATGTTTTGACTTAATTAAAAGGTGGACGTTGTGATTGTCTTTAAGAACAGTCCAGCATGTCCCAGTGATGGAAAGAACTGACATTGTGGGTGTCAGCAGGGAAGAGTGAAATATTATATGTATCTACAATGCCCTCCATTCATGCAGAGATCCCAGGCTTTGGGAGGTTTCATTTCCTGTCCCATGGCAGGGGAAGGTGAAATCTGAATTCAAAAATTCTCTGAGACTATGTTCCTAGCCCCATAGCAGGCAGCGGTAATGCAAAAAGGAAATGAGAATATTCAGCATTATAACATATTTAGAAACCAAATCATGAATGCTGCTATTGTAGTCAATATTCTTGCCAAATGCCATTTTTGCTCATAGGAGTCTGTAAACAACACCCCCCATCCCTGCCATCCTTTCCCTCTCCCCCCTCTCTCCCTCTCTCCATCCCTCCCTCCCTCCCTCCCTATGAGAAACTGCCCATACACCAATGCTTGGTAAGAAAACAGAAATGTGCATTCACTTAGTTAAATGAACATGGCCTTTTCTTAAATGATACATTTTCTTGGACCAAATTAAATGGCCAGATTTCAAGAATTACACTGTCAGATGATAGGTAACAGAGCATGATGTAGCAGGAGCTATATATAGTGGGAGGGATATTGAGTCAAATTTCATTATTAAATTCTGAGGCAGATCAAAGAGGAATCATAGAAAAATGCAAAAGGCAAGTCAAGGATATATGGGAACAGAGCCTTTCTCTTTAGGTTTGCAGTTACAGGAATGTCAGCATACAAAGAAAATTCAGATTTAAAGAATACAGAAGATGGAAGAAAGAACAATGCATTAATAACAATGAAGGGGATTATTTTATACCACAGTGTTCATCATAAAGAGAGGGCAATTTTGCCACTGATTTCAATTAAGCCAAAGTTCAAACCAAAAGCTGTATAGTTTATTGTTAAATAAATGCACATTCTTTGTTTTCAGAGCCTGCAGAACAAAATATGAGTCAAGAAGTGCCTTGCCAGACCATTCTTCTGAAACATTTATGGCCCATTATAAAAGTCACAGATGAACTACTCTGTTGCTTATGCTTTTCAAGGCTATTCCTGAAAGCCAGCCTGTTGTACATATGTGATAATAAAATATATATTAAAAAAACTACTATAAATTATGGAATTTTGTAGTTAAGCATACAAAATATTTTTATATTTATTAGCTTATTTTAAACCTTTCACAAGCTGAAAAAAAGGGGCAAAAAAAAGGTAAAACTGTGCTCTCTCTTATTTGTGTAGATTGCCAGATCTCTCCTGAGCTGCACATTTCCTATATTTTTAGCTGCACATGACACTGGTATAAATGCTCTATCAACTGTGGCAATCTCTAAAGTCCACCGTTCTGATCTCAACTCATCTGGAAGAAATAAAAAAAATCCACTCAGAAACATTTTAGAGACCTGATAAATAGCACAGATGTGGCAGTTTTGTACACCAGTTTTGTACCAAGTACCTGATGCAGTATTTGTCAAGCAGCAGTCACAAATAAGCTGCCTGCAGTTTGATGGTGGAGCACTTGCAGGGTAGGAGGAGACCAGGATTACAACCTCTTTCAGAACTAAAATGACTATCTGGAATAATGCTTTGACTCCAAAATGTTGTTGCTGAAACTGTTTTTAATTTCTCCTCCAATATACTTCTAAAAGAAATGAATGAGGTTTGCCACTTTGAAAACAATAACTTTAGAAAGCATTTTTTTGGTCTGAATTCCCAGTAGAGAAACTTACTTGCTTGGGGCTGAAGTGCCTGCTTCTCAAGAGAGAAGCTAAGACCCGTCTCATCAGCTGTGTTTCCTATTCATTGTCCCTGGGCAAGACCCAAAGTGCCTAATTGTCCCCTTGCAGTGTGCTGGGGGTCATGGTCCCTAAACACCATTCTGGATCCCACTTTGTGGCTATGAGCCCTGGATTTCTCTCCATAGTTGAGTTGTTTTGCTAGATTTAAGCTTCTCTTTACTACCACTGAGTTGTCTTTGTTAAATCTTTGTAACAATCTGGTTCTGGTGAGCACAGGATGAGGAACTGCTGTTTCTTATTCAACTGTTACCGTGAATAGCACATGTATTGTCTTGTTATAATAGCATCTGATTAATTAACTTTATTTTGAATGTAATTAGTTTTAATTTTGTTTGAATTATCACTAAATGTAATGCAGCACCAGTTTTGACCATGACAAACGCGTGATCTAGGGCTACATCTAGGGCTAGATAACAGATCTAGGACTAGAAATTATTGTGATCAGAAAAGCAGGAATCTTTACTCTTCAGTGTGACTCTTGCTTCTGGCTTTGGTAGGTTGTGAAATTATTATTGTGAGAGCAAAATCTTAAGTGTGCAGTTCTGTTGGGGAGAGGCTTAGAAATCTTAAACGATTATTGCAACATGGATTTTCTCTGTCATTATTATCTGTATAAACCAAACAAAGTCCTTTTTGTTTTGCAGTCAAATGTTCTGTCATTACTAAATCGGCATTTGGACAAAAATACAGAAACAGAAAAGTGCAGTTAGTTTGTTAATCAAAAATATCTCCTTTAGCAGTCCAGCAATTTGCAGCATCTGCCTTACCTCCCACCAAAGCGGTATATTCATATTCTTAATTTTAAAACTGTGAAGTGGGAAGACTTCAAACTGAAAATACTGTTGAGAATATGTTGGATAAAAGCATTTCTTTATAGAGGAAATATATGTTCTGACATGAAACCTGTGCTGGCTTTCAGTCTGACTTCAAAAACCAGTGAACCCTCCGTGTCACAAAATTTGAAGAGCTCCATTTAAATTCAGATTTAACTAAACCTCAGTCGATAACAACAAAAAAAATTACCTCTGTCTTAGAAACTTTGTTTTTTAATTGTCTTATATTTAGACACTAGAAACCCAACTCATATATGTGCTTAGACACACACTCACAAACAAGTATGTAAAATGTATTTGAAACTGAGGGTATGTAAGTTACTCTGAAACACAGCAAGATATTTAGTGGCTATTGTGTTGTTATGCAATTTTACAGGCTCTCTCTTAAGGGATGACTTAAATGCTTAATGGAAAAAGTACATTTCCTACACTCTACATGTAAAAAGTAGTCTGTCAATTGTATCAAGGTGTTAGTAATTAAATAAAGGAATTTCTGCTGGGATGATCTGTATTCCTGTGATCCTGATTATATTCTAACTGCTTCACAAACAGTTTTGTGAACAGAGAATCATAGAATCAGTTAGTTTGGAAAAGACCTTTAAGATTTTGCTTCTGACCATGACTGAACAAAAAGCAGTATTTTGTAAGAGCTTCATTATTAAAATATTTTCCCCTGAAGCATGACATCTGCATCTGATACCCACATGAGGAAAACTAAGTCTCATTGATGACAGGATTCCCAGGACACAAATCATTTTGGGTCAGGACGCAGCATTCATCCTCTTTCCACTGGAGCTGGGACATCCCAACGTGAAGAAATGAAGTCTGACTGGGCTAGAGGGAGAAAGTATGAATTTTTGCCTTACAGCACTCTCATCTGAAAGAGAGAATACTGGGTTCCAGTATTTTCTTTGAAGATTATTTATGCATTTTATCTAATGACTGTTTCAAATCAAATGTGTGAAGAGTTTTTGAGACAAGTACACAGGACTAGCTCTCCCTTCTGGAATGTGAAGCTACAAGTCTGTAAAGCCCAAGTTTCTACTTCTCCTGTCTTGCCACAGTGAGTCTTGAAGTCTTCAAAAGGAACATTTTTCCCTGGCTGTCTCACCTGTTTGTGTGGTCAAAAGAATGAGCTACTTGGATAGGCATTAGCTCAGCCTTTTCAGGCTGGTGTGGGAATCACATCCAGGTACTCTGAGCTGCAAATCAGACCAAGCTAGTAACACAGAAAATGGATGGCAGCAGCACCAACACCAGAAGATGGTGCCATAAAACAGAGAACAGCATTCAGTTCTTCTAAAAAATGACTGTGGCTGTCTTTCCACCAAGGAAAATACTAACCCTTATGTTCAAGCTAGTGAAGATAACTAACTGCAGCTCATGTTGAGGCACTTCAATAGTAGCATGGGGTAGGGAATTTTGCTGTTGACTTTGCCAAGAAAGTTCCCTCATCAACATTTTGATGTTTAAGACCACATGCTGAAGTCATTCAGTCTCCCATGAAGTGTGTAGGGAATCTGAGACATCACTTAGATGGCACGGATTTCTACCCTGCATTGGAACATCTGAAGTTAGATAATGCCTCATTGAATTTTTTCAACTCCCACCTCCATTCCTGCCTGTAGCTTTTAATGTTTAGTTAATGGAGGAAAGAAATGTTTCCTCAGTAACTTAAAAGAGATTTGTCTGCTATAAAAGCACACAGGAACACCAGATTAAAAGGTAATCCTAAGAAAAAGCACTCAAAATGGATTACAAGGTAACAAAGTCAACAGAGGCATACATGTCAGTGACAGCTTATATTTGCTAATGCTGTATGCATGAGCTGGTTAGTCAGAGCTGCTGAATCTGCCATAATACATGAGCATATCAGTTTCAATAAACACTGAGACAGATTTTATTTCAGCTTTAACACCACATATTGCAAAATCACAAATGCATTTAACCAGGCAGATACATGACAATTCTTTAACAAACATATCATCTCTTTGACATTGGTTTCAAAGGACTAAGTTGACTTTGGCTGTAGTCCTTCTGCCTGCTGTGTTATTGCAGCAATGAAGATCAACACTGCATTACAGCAGGACTGTAGAGGAAAATAATCTTCAAAAATATAACATAACAAAAGAAAAGCATTGATCAGCAAGTCAAGAACTGGAATTCATTTACTTCCCCAGACTCTTTTATCTGTTTAGCCACTTTTCTAGATACTTCACAGTCAATGAAGAGAGTTTAAGGCAGTTTCAGAAATCACAGAAAAACTCAGTGGCAGAGAATACTGGTTTTCTGATATCACAGTAACTAAACAATATTTCTACTCCTCAAAATAACTCAGTGAAAAAATAGGCAGATCTTATACAATCACACTAACTCTTTGGATAAGTATTATTTCATTTCAATAGAACTGATCCCAAAACGTATGAATTTTACCTCACAGACTTGTAGACTTCATTTTGTGACTCCTTAATACAATAATAAAAGTTTTATGAACTCAAATGACACTATTAAAAGAGGAAAACTAGCCAAAGCCTCTCTGGACTTATTCACAAGACTAGAATATTTAGTTCTTATTTCATAAGCTCTGGTTATACATGAAAATGAAGCATTAAAGTGCTGGTCCAGAGCCAAGTTGCCCTAATACATAAAAGTTTAAACTACAAAGCAAGCTGCTGCTGGAAGACATTAGAACTGTATGGGATCTATGTCACTGCTGTGTTCTGGAACGCACTGAAGAATGATTATGCCCATACTAATGGAACTGATCAACTTCTCCTCCAACAAAGCACACCAGCCATGCCTTTAACAATGTAATCTCTTGACTTACAATTTTTCTAAGTACACAGCGATAAGAACACCTGCTCATGGATGGCAAACACCTGGATGCAAGCCCTCCACGTCCAGAAGGCTACTTCAGTGTGAAGTGACAGCAGTGTACTCAGTTGGGGATACTGATAGGGACTAAAAGAGAAGACACCACTAGTGATGGGTTACTCTGAATAGAAGCATAAAGATTTAGGAAGTCAGAAGTACTGGAGAGCATCATCCCACATCTTAACATGTTTTTGAAGGGCTATAGTCTCAACTGTTTTACTATGTGCTGAATTCAATGCTGCCTATGTGAGTGATGGATGCTCATGGCATAGCTATTGGGTAGCCTTTGATCTTAAGAGCAAGTGATGCTTATTTTGTGAAGCCAGAGATTAGGTATCACAATGTTCTGCACAGTCAAAAATTATGCCAACCCAGGAAACCAGAGCAGCAGCATTTTAAACACCTAAAAAATGTCAGTAGGCAGAACATAAGATGTCTCAGGATTCTCAGTCACACTGCAAGTAAACAAGGATTTTATAGGGATTGCTCACCTGGACCCACAGACCTAAATTCATCCCAGGTGGCAATTTTGGCACATAAACACTGCGTTGGGGTTTGGTTTTTTTAATTCTGGCTCTATGTTTCTTTCTCTCTTGTAACAATCCTGACAAACAATCTATTTGTCTGTGACCTCCACCCTGGATTACTATAACTCACAATGTGGTTGAAGCTGAACATGTGGGTAAAGTACGGGCTCCAGATGTGACTGCTCATCTTTTCCAATGCTCGCATCATTACAGAATAACAGACCTGCATTTAAGGCTCTCCACAAGTTTCCAAGTAGTTTCTAAAACAGACCCAATAAAGAACTGAGACATTTTAGGTTGTTCATCCACATGATTTAATAGGTACCCTGCTTCACTGCATAGGGAGAGTTAAGAGCCTTAGAATTGCAAACCAGACAGCCCAGATGCTGAGAAGCCTAGGATGCACTGTGCACAGAGGCATAAAAATGGATACTATGTTCAGTTCGTAACTTGGCTGATAATTGAAGCCTTCACCACCACCTTCAAGGAAAAGAGCCCTGCAATCTGTTGCAGAGACGTTGACAACATTCTTTTCTTGGGATCTTTCTGGTCTTCAAAATTTTTAACTCCATTCTACTCAGTGGCACATCTTCATCCAGATTTACTAGAAATTGTGTTCTTTTTCAGTTCAGATATGCTGAGTTGGAAGGGACCCACAAGGATCACTGAGTCCAGCTCCTGGCCCTGCACAGGACCATCCCCAAGAGTCACACCATGGGGGAAAGAGCATCGTCCAAACACTACATGAACTCTGTCAGGCTTGGTGCTGTGACCACTTCCCTGGGGAGCCTGTTCCAGTGCCCAGCCACCCTCTGGGTGGAGAACATTTTTCTAACATCCAACCTAAACCTCCCCAGGCTGAGAAGCAAGCTCAATCTCAGTTGAGTTGTTTTGTCTCACAGTCAGGTTTGTATCACAACTGCTTTTTTTTCTACGGCTGACTTTTTGAGAAGCTCAATATTGTTTGTCAATTAAACACACCTGCTCAGAGGGTCTTGGGTGGAAGAAAATTCATCTGGCCCTACATGAAAACTGCATACTTCAGCTCAAAATGACCCAATTCTGTACTTACAGAGAAAACTAAAAAGGAAACTTTATTATTAAATAGGAAACTGTTACAGTAAGGTTAGTTACCTTCGGGGTAAATGGCACATAATTAAGGAGTCTTTAAGATGTCAATTCTGGCACCATGCTTAGGCTTAACTTCTAATTATTAGACTGAGTACAGTCTAAGTCAGTTTCCTCACTTCTTCATTGGATCTAATCCATTACAGAATTTTTAAGTCTGTGAATGGTTCAAGACCTACCTGGTTTTATTTAAGTTCATGTTTTGATATATGACCCATAGTGGCTGCTAAATAGCAAAGCTGCAGCTGAAACACGGGGAAAAGAGGAAAGAGCTTTTCTGTGGTGGCCCAACCATGCATCCAAGCATTTGCAGGTCAAGCAAATCAGGGGGTTCACACCTTCAGAAGTACTTGAAAGTCTTCTTACTAGACTCTGCAGGAAAAGATTTAGTATTTTGGAATGATAGGCAAGATATTTCTTGCCTCACCTGAACACATTTCTTTGTTTATCCCTTGACTTTTACCATGAGAAGAGTGAAACAAAGTAGCTTATATTAATTTTGACTATCATTATGGCATAAACAGGATAGAGGTATTATATCAAATTTATGGCTTTGTGTTGCCTGGCATGCAAAGTTTGACTTTCTTAAGGTATGCCAATTCTAAACTATACAATTGACTAAAAGATGTCAGAAAAATTCACTGGAATTTCAGAGGCAAACCAAGACTCAGATGTAACTTGGCAGACTTGAGTTCCAGACAAAAAAAAATTCAGCCTTTTCTTTTTTTATGTGTTATCTTTCACTTTCTTTCATCTTACCTTTTGACAATATTTCATATTTTTGAGGAAAATTGAGAATATGGAAGACCATAGTCCACAGTTCTAGATTTTCATGTCAACAGGCCATGTTCAGAAAAAATACAGATCAAGGTTAAAAACACAGAGAAGTACAGACAGATCCTACACAACCAACCAGTACCAGTGCTGATGTTTCAGGCTGAAAAAAATGACAGTATTTTCATGGCACACTTGAACATTTATAAATAGGATAAGGCTCTTTGAATTTGTCCATTTGTCCATTATTGATCTAAAAATGACAGTGCAGTTCATTGGCATCTTGTTGAATTAAGGCATTTAAAAGAACAGTGTCATTATCAGTAGAGCACAGAAACAAATTGTAAGTGGTTTCCTTTGTGTAAGCTAGTTCAGCAGAATCCTATGAACCAAAAAAACTCACGACTTATGAATGAGAATATCAATTCATAGCCTGTAGAATGAAAAATCTAATTGTTTGATGAAACCTTGGATGAAAATGCCCCTTCTACACTACTATGAACCTGAAGGATGTTGAAAACCTTGCCGATTTTTATTTGCTTCATATAACTAGGTTTTAACAAGTTGACAAAAAAAGGCAACTATAACAAATTTAACATATGTAACAAATAAGGAAATTTGCATGAGGCTTTGAAGGATCTGACAGAGTGCCATTCACCACAATGTCTTGGAACAAGATAAATTCATCCATAATTTAACAGATGCTAAACAAAATTTTTAAAAAGTTCTATTGCTAAAAATTCTTACAGTGAATTCAGATTTGGCTCCATGTTCATAACAGTGACTTGACAAATGAAAAGCAAGAATTCAGATAGAAAAAATACATAATAGAATGGCCACACACAGTGTGAGATCTCATAAACTACTGAAAATACTTGTACTGTTCTGAAAGTCATCTTGATTAAAATTTAACTATGCACTCACTGCTTCTACCCAAAGAACTGAAAAGAACTAAAAATTCAATTTTAAACATGGTTAAATGTCCTGGTGTTTATACATTTTTCTCATCTGTAGAAGTACCAAGTACAGGGTTCTGTACTTCAGTCATTTATTTCTTACTGACAAATCAGACAATTGTTGACAAGACAGTACAATACAATAATTCTTCCCATTAAAAAAAAAATATATATATATGGGTTCTATTTTGCTTCTTTGATGCAATGGTTTTCTTGCTTCTTTTCCTGATGCAAATGTCCTTGGTCAAGGTAAATGGGAAATGTAATCAAGCTGCAAAAAGAAAAATCCATTCAATTGATAGTTCCAGGACTGAAGGAAGCTTGTGCAACCTTTGAGTTTGTTTTCTTGTTCAAAGTTGTGCAGATGAAGTTTCCAGCTTCCATTACGGCATAAAGATTTACTCCCTAAAAAAGAGGTGAAAAATATTAAGAATAATAAATGCACATGTTGAAAATGCTTAGACTCCAATTTTTTTGCTCTAGGGTCTAATTTTTGCAAACAAAGGGCCTGATTCATGTTATAGGTGAGTAATGGGGATCAGTAAAGCTACAGTGATTTACAGGTAGTTACAGCTTCCAGTTGTTTGAAAGGTTCTACTACTTTGAGAGTGATTTCTTGTCCCATCAGTCGTGGACAAAATACTGGAATAATATCTTTCAACCCCAAAAAAAAATCTGGAATAAAGAACTGGAATTACAACTAGAAGCTGGAAGAAAAATATAGTGTCTAAATATGTGCTATACTTATTTATCATCCAACACTATAAAACTTTATGCTTGCAAGTAGGCCCATTGCAGCTCAGGAAAATGGAGGAAACACACTTGTATTGGCAACTGCATTCAGGAGAAATGGGCTCCAGTATTCTCTCGAATAGCTATAATCTCCTTCTTGAAGGAGTCAGTTTCGATACAAAATTACAATTTACATTGATAGCACAGTTGAGCAAAAGCTCACAACTGCTTGATCTACCCATGCTAAAAAACACGTCCCTTGAGCAAGTTTTTTAACTAAGATACATATTAGTACTGCTTGATTGCTAAAATTAGATCACTGATTAAAGAGGCAAAACCACTTCATTATAAGTCTCCTTTATTACTCATGCGTATGATCTAACTTTAAAATTTCTACTATAAGTGATATAAGTACTTGCTCCAACGATTGCAATGTAGAAGCCAGTAAAGTTCCTGTAGAAAGAATGCAAAAAGGGACTTTGAACTACCAATACACTGAGCAGTCATACAAAACTGGGAGAAGGGTGTCACTCTCCATTAAAGAGTACAAGGTGTATTGCACCAGAAGTACACTTCCATCACACTTCCAAATTGACGCACTAATGTTCAGACCAAAACCTGATTTAAATACTTAATCCTTAAACTGGATCTAACACTTATTTCTACGTTCTGTGGTAAACTTTAACTTTTTCATTCTTGGAATTGGCTAAAAATGTTGACGAGACTAGAAATGACTTAGCAGAATTCAAAACCATTTCTAATTTGAAAAAAAAAGCTTCGGAACTTCCAATCAGCTCTAGTATTTAGCACCATCTAAACCACATAATTCAAAGATATCCTTTTATAACTATCTCATCTTAATACAGTTATAACAAGGGTAATTTCAGCTTATTCTGTTTATCCTTTATGGGTCATTACTTAGGTTTAGTTTGTAAAGTGCTATTGCACAGAAGATAATCTAAAAAATTTTAATCTGTCTGTGTTTTTTAACAAGGAAGAAATGAACAACATACCACCATAGACATAGCTGGTAGTTAGATTATGGAAGGCGTTAAAATAAACTCCCCAAGCTACAAAATATTCATGTTTTCTTCACGGTAACACTGCACATAGTGTGATATGTGTTGATAGGAAACATACTTTCACAGTTCACATTCATTAAATGGAATACATGTATCTCTGCTTTGTACACTGTCTTCCTTAATAAAAGTGTTGTGAACCAAAGAGAATTATCGTGAGGGCACAAAACCCAGCATTCATGAGTGTGACTCACAGATGGCAATGGGACAGTAGTAGGTGTTTATAAGGTTGTCAACAAAATAATGTGTCTTCAGACGGATACTCAGAATATACTTACTAAGTATACTTAGTAATCACTCCATATATCCAGAATTACTCCTTCATACCAAGGAATGAATTTCCCCCCCAAAAAACCCAAAGAAAAGTGCCTCCAATATTATTTATAAACTTGGACAAGTGCCTTAAATCAGAAAAGCTTCTGCCAGAAGGCAAAATCTTTTAATTCCCATTGACTTAAAAATTATTTCACATTTAGTCTGCCAAAGATTCATTTCACGGGTCACTTCTTGTTAATGTGTTCTGAAGAACAGTATAGAAAAAGCATCAATTATTATTTTGATGTATCTAGTCAACCTGAACTCTATAATTCACAGATATCACAGAATACTCGGAGGTGGAAGGGACCCACAAGGACCATCAAGTCCAGTTCTTAAGTGAATGGCCCATATGGGGATCGAACCTGCGACCTTGGTGTTATCAGCACCATGCTCTGACCGACTGAGCTAAAATAATGTATGGTTAAATACTGCACAATATTGCCTGACACTTAAGGTGAGTTCAGTCAACAAACTGAAAACTTTAGTGGATAGTTGAGATGAACATGAGAAAGTGCTCCTTGCAAATGGACAACATTAGGAATTACAATTTCATTTTGTGCCATTACACAAAAAGGAACATATTAATAGTTTTCTGCAATAATGATTTTACAGAATTGGCGACAGTACCAAAAATAACCAACATTATAAAGACAAAAGCTCATATAATATGGTAATAACTTTGAGGCTCCAGGTCTCTCATGCAGTAAAACACTCTTTATTTAATGAGCCAGAAAGGATTCAAAAAGCAAAGCCTTGTGTTTTGCTATTGCATAATCTAAAATCTAAAATTAAACAAAACCTAAATAAAACCACCACCAAGCCAAACAAAAGAAGAACTAATTATTTGATGGTGAGATTGTCTCCATGGGATTTGGTATCAGCCTTTAGGACAAGCTGGATTCTTACTTGGCCACCATATTGTTAACAGATTAATCAATCTTATCAAGAAGACTGGGACACAGTATATTTCATATAATCAGACAATTTTTGCTTAATTGCTTCCTCTTGCTATGAGTCAGTCGAAAGGTCAATGAGTATTTTGCCCAAGGAAAGACCATACTGAAAGCCTAAGGTGCACAGCAATGTAAAGTAAAATGCATAATTTCTCCACCTTATTTCAAAGAATTGTGTTGTTTCAAAAGAATAAACTTTTTCTTCATGAAGAAAAGTGTGTACAAACAGTTTAAAACAGAGTCCACTTGTAAAGTGGACACTTGTGATAGAACCTTTTCTAAACATGTGTCTGACATCTACCCTGAACTCCCTAAAAAGCAAATGAGAGCAGATAAATGCTTACAGTGAACTCTGTAAGGCACTGAATATGCTTTAACAGTGCCCAGGGAATGTGCAACTCAGAAACAAGTTCTGTAATCCTTTCATGTCAAGGAACTCCATCAGCATGTACACCACGTGGAACTGCAGCCTACAAACAAGCAATAAGTTCCACTGAGCTCCTCAATAGTTCAAATCTTACTACTTCAGACATCAGGCATTTGTATTTCTTTCTGTAGTAGTTTAAATGCAAACCACACACTTTGTAGTTTTTTATATGTTCTTCTTTGAATTTGACTCTCCAAGTCTATGTCTAAATTAAACATAAAGTTACTGCAATGCCTGAGTTAGCACAAACTTCTTATGCCACATAACCAGAACAATGGTGACTGACAGGAAGACCAAAGAGCACATTTATTGAAGAAGGCAGTAACTGAGTCCTAGGAATACAGAATAATTAGCATGTCAGGGATACAGAATAATTAACAAGCCAGGGATACTAAATGTGTGCTCTTGAGGTGTGGATGCTCACTGGTAAGGTTCATTAAAGTGCAGCTCAGTGCAGATAAGCTGCTCTGTCCTCTCTTCCAAGAACAGGGCTGGTAATAAAAATGACTGTGAAGCTTCCTAGCCAGTAACAGGTTCCGTACAATTTTGAAATATATTAAGTGGATACCTGAGAAATAACAATGTCCTGTGCTTGGGCTCCAAACATCACAATTTCTTTTCAACTCTGAAGTCAGAAAAATTGAGAACAAATTAATAAGCCCTATGAGCCAAATCCAAAACTGTGACAGAAGCTGAAGCCTGCTCAGTCTTTCCACTGTAGAGATGATCAGCCTTCTGGAGCAACGTCTACAGTACTGAAATTTTGTGGTTACTGAGGCAGAGCAATGACACAAAGCAGCTGCTACTAAGTTCCTCATAGCTCCAGGTAGGAAGAAGGGGATTATTAAAATTATGTTAAATACACAAACCATTTCTACTCTAAACTCCTAATGAAGACAACATCATTCCTGTTATGTGTCAAGCCCTATTAAAACACTGAGTTTGCAAAAGCTACTATGGGCTCTCAATATTCTACTGTACAGCATAAGTTATTGTCAGGTATGTATTGTACGTTTCCTAGAAAAATATTTTTGTTTTCCTTAAAGTCTTAAGTAGAAAGTAAAAATATCTTACTGTGTTGATCCCCAGACCATGCAGCATGTATATCACATCCTCTGTGGCTACATTTCCAGTAGCACCTTTTGCATAGGGACAACCACCAAGTCCTGCAACAGATGAATCCACTACAGCAACTCCCATCTGGAAAATAACAACACAAAAATGAAGCATCAGCACAGAATATTATTTGTAATTTTTCATAAAATTACATAAAATACGCATTTCTCCACAAATGGATGTGTTCCTTGAAGGAAATTCCTTATGATGGCTTTAGTCCTGACATCTTTATAAGGTAAGACTTTTCAAACACAGGATATGGAACAAAGAACTAACGGTCCATTACAGGTGATTTTGGCAGATAAGATGATTGCTGTTTCAGAGACAAACAGAGGTTTAAATCTTTTCTCTCTTTATCTTTCAATATGATGTTTTTAAATAACATGGATCTAGTATTGCAAAGGCTTTCATGCAAAAAAACAATCAATGGAAGTTCTCCATAGATATATATAAGCTCTGAGCTTGATTTAGAATATTTTTAAGACAGTAGTTGGTGCACAGTGTTAAGCTTTCTCATTTAAACCAGCCTTAAATTAAGACTTGAAGAAACACTCAGCTGTTGTAAATTCATGATTTTTTGCTTTTTATTTTCTTCCTGCTGCATTCAAATGTCTTCTCTCTTCTGATCCCCTCAGCATATTCATGATAAAAAAATAGTAAACCAGTTACCAACTCCACCCATGGGATAATACTACATTTCCTATGGAATAAAGCCTTCCTTAGGAGACTTATAATGGAGGGGAAAGAAAACCAAGCCAGTGACTTCCACTGATTTGTTTAGTGAGCTCTTGCACCCTCTTCTCTCTATGATCTGGTTTTAAAATAAGGCTGAAACTGGAAAGCAATCTTTTTCTGTTACAACATGTTATGTATGTAATCCAGGACACTGGGTCTCCCTCATCAGAGAAAGCTCTTCAGTCTTCCCCTTGCCTCTGGAGGCATTCAGGCTCTACAGATAATCAGAAGCAGGCAAGGGAATTAGGCAGAACAATTATTAGGTCTTCAAAGACACAAGCTCCTCTCTGCCTTAAGCACACTAGAGGGTTCCCTTCCCCACAGGAATAATTTAGACAGACGTACACCAAAACTGTAGAAGGACAGGTCAGGCAGACTGAAATTCAGGACAGGAGTTCCTGTGGAGAGATAAATTTTCAAAATTCTAACTTTGACTTTGGGTATGAAGAGATTCAGAGATTGAACCACGCCTGTTACTCATATGCAAGTCAGTAAGTTTGGCTTAGAGGCCTGACTGCACAGATTGCTGATTTCCCTTCTGAGGAACCTACCTGTCCCTGCAGACTGGTCTGAGAGCCTGAGCTTCTCCTTCACAGACATGCACACAACTAGCTGGCAAGGTAGGCAAATGATACGTCCTGCATGTCACAGCTGCTAAGTCCCTTTTCCAAATATACCTATTAGTTGGTTTTATTAGTTCAGAAATAAACTTCCCTAATGTGTATTTTTTTGTACTTGCTTCTAGTTTTAATGATGCTTTCCACAGTTTTATCATTGGCCTTACAGTCTCTTTGAACTTCCAATATTTCTGGAGAGCAATAATATAGAATGAAGTGTTGTCCCAGGTCCTATTCTTGGACAGAGATTATCTTGAGCTAGGTAGCTGCTCAAAGCCTGGAATAAAGACCTCAAAGGAGTCAAGGTGCATAACTGTGACAGGCAAGACAGTACTATTTAATACTGCTCACACAATGAGAGTCTCTAAAAAGAGATATTTTACTTTAAAGTACACTAATCTGTGACTTATGGAGTCAATCACCAAAGTGCACATTTCACATTTCAGTCACTTGTCACACACTTTGTTTGTGCAACCCACCAGTCAGAAAATGTGTTATACAACACATCTGTGTCCAGTACACAGAGGATATGCATTTATGATAGCTGGAAATTCTGTCTCTTCTTGCATCAGCTGCTAAGATTCATACATTTACTCTAGAAGTCATTGCTCCAAGCTCCACAGTGGCAGCTTCCAGCTTGCAAGTGTCCACGCAGAGACACACTTAAAGCCTCTTATTGGAAAGACTCAGGGTATGGTGAAGGCCTGCTGAAATGGGTGTCTAACATGTGGATGTACAGGTAATGATACAAGCATGATCCCACTACTATGCCTGCTCTCTCAGTATTATTTTAAGATTTCCATCAGAAATTACTGTTTCAGAGATGAAAAGGTAAAAAACAGTGTCTGTCATGGAGTTTTTCACAATCTGTAAGGTTATTTCATAACTGCTAGAGCATTCTTGTTCATGAACTTATTTTCAGTAACTTTTAGATGGGGATAAAAGCTATAGGCAAATAATGCAGTGAGGTACATCATGGCTGTTAAATTCCCAAGGAACATCAGCAGACTCAGAAACAGCTTCAGTAGCATATAAACCATCACTTTCTAATCCCAGCAAATTATCTCATTAAATGCTTATCCTTTTGCAAAAATGGGAAAAAACATCAACTAAATTGTATTTGTTAAAAAACAACCAAAAAAGTTTGTCAGTAGCCTGCTCTAGTCCTTCACAGGGCACTCACTGTAAGCAAAAACAAGAACAATATCCTTCCAGCATTAAAAGGGCATGTTTTCTAAAGGCATTGAATATATATTTATTAATTATTGATGTCCTTGTACAAATACTAGTGATACCAACATAATTCTGAATTTGCAGTGCAAATCTTGCAGCAGTGGGGTACAGATTGCTTATAATTGTTTGGTGAAAGTGTTGGCAACTATTTGGACAGATAGGGGATATCACAGCAACTTGAAGGTAACATGGAACATCTATCTTTGTCTAATCACACCCTTGTATTCTCAGGCAACCTTGTCTGAGTTATTCTAAGCACCCCCACTGGACGCTGGAGTAACTCAGACAATTGTATCCTATGGTAGATGCAAGAGCATATAAAACCCTGATGCCTTCTGCTGGCTAAGCAGTGGGAGAAGAAACTTCCACATGACAGACAGTGATAATTGCTCTGTCTTTTAAATCATTGACTATTAGGGCTAAATATAGAAAGGAGAAGGTCTAATCACACCTTCACACTGGTAGCATCCTTGGGGGAACGGCTTTAACCCTAGTACAGGACACTTGATCCATTACTTCCCAGAAACGTATAAAGACAAAGTCTCTAAAATTGTATCTCTATCAGGATGTATTTGCTATTTGAACATAAAGCCAGTGGTAGACAAGGTCTTAACATGGCATATATAATACAGCAACCCTGACTGACATCCAAATCTGACAGTTCTTCAAATGAGTGGTTTTAATATGCAGTGAGAAGGTGTCTCTCCTTTAAGAAAATGTCTTTTAAAGTTCTCTTCATGATGCTTTTGATATGATATCTACTGCAAGGTACTACTATTTCAGCAGCAGGGTCAGCTGCATCTGTCTACTCTTGCATGTTGTGCAGTCAATTATAATGTGTTTGGTGACTCAAGTGTAGAATCATTGCAGTTCATCTTCAGTGCGGCACCATTCACAAAAATCCTTAAATAATCCATACTCTAAGCTCCAACCTAACAGTGCTAAAAACAGATGTTGGAAAGCATCCTTCAGCAGTGCTACTAACTAATTTGGAGGTTGATATTACAGCCCAGCCTGTCCAAGCACAGTCTGAAATAGCACCTAATAAATAACTTCTCTGCAAGCTTGAGCAGCTATGAAGCTGTTCTGCTTTTGCAGTCATTAAAAGCACCAGCAACTCTAAAAGAAAACCTAAAAATTTACAAAATATGTAAAACAAGGTCTTTTCCTTCATCACATCTCAAATATTTGTCAGACTTTTAGAGGAGATAATGAGTTTCAATCCTTTTAGCAATCCAAGCTTGCAAAAAAATCACTGTCAATATGACATTTAAAAAGGCCACAGTCTCTCTGTCACTTCCTGACAGGCACTAAATTGTGCTAACATTCCTGAGAAGTTGTACTGTAGCTATTTCATACGCTATGTCCTAGATGAGTACTCACCAAGCTGCTTACATATGGACATGTGTGAGGGTGAACAATGGCTTGGCTTCCAGGACAACTATAATACTTCAATATTTTTTGACACTTTTCGATAATCACTAAATTCCTGACAGTGGTTCTTGAACACCTCCCAAACTTTAGCTTTGGCTAGCTTCAGCTTACTCTCTAGAGAAGGCATAGGACTTTTTGCTCCTGTCCCATACTAACTTCCTAATTCCCCAATGAGAAAGCAAGGAATTAAATTCATCACCTTTGTCAAACAGCCAGTTTTAACAGGAAACCATTATTGCCAGTGAATAATAAATGCTTCATGTTTCTCAGTTTGCTTTACTAGCTCCCCATAACTTCTTGTTGGGACAGTCAGTCTCCTTCCTTACTGATCTTTAAACCTGGTTTGTCTGGCAGAAGTTTAACTTTGTTCCTTTCTTAAAAATAGCAAGGTCAGCAACACTAACTCCAGGAATGTATGAGGTATAAATCAGAAGCTATAAATTAGGTCTTTCATAAATTAGGCTTCTTCTAAACAATGAGATTTGAAACCATAATATCAAGGATACCAGGTATGCACTAAACAGGAAAAGATTTATGCCACAAAGTCTGGGGGCCACAGTGTTGGGAAGTTCAGTGCCCAATGTCTTAAAGATAGGTGCATGTACATATGGCAAAGAATAGCTGCATTAGTTCAGCCTTTGTTCAAGGAAGGGAGAAGGCAGGCAGGAAGAAGTAAGAGGAGAACACACATATGTCAGGTCAAAGGTTGCCTACACAAAAGGCAGCACAAAACTAATGCTATTTAATCCTGCAGCCTGGTCAGTGCCTAGCTGGCACTCTTGGAATGGTGTGGTTCTGCCATATTGCTGTGTCTCTCTGGCATTGGTCTGCTACCCACTACTACGTGGTGTGCCACTGGCAGAAACATCCTCTCCTGTAGAGACAGAGAGGTAACCACAGAAACATAAATAACCATGCCAGCAACACTTTGTAAGGTTCAGTGCCCACAAAGACCCTTCCCTAATTTACGTTGTCAAGCTGTCTAAAATCAAAGCTTGCCATTCTCCTGCATTTCAATAAATGTATGCAAATAAATATTATTTTGGTATTTAAGAAACTAGAAGCATAAATTTCTACATATAAGGCAATAAAATGGGATAACATCTCTCTGTGGAAATCCCTGAAAGTTATCTGCATTTCCTTCCTGCTTCTTTTTCCCTCTGCTCTTGCTAAAGGTTAACACATCACAAAAGTGCTTTTCAGAGTTAACGCCATCCCTACCGACCACAGGGTGTCACTGTTACATTAAAATCTCTAATTTCCCAGCTCACGTCATTTGAAAATTAATACATTCAGCAAGGAAGAAAAAATCCTTTTCTCCCGAAACGTATTGAGATGCAAGCAATTTGTGGGCAGACGTGCCACATAAAATAGGTTAATACTGCATTCCTTTAACTTATTGTACACATCTTTTCATATTGCTACTGACACATTTATTATAAGCAAAGCTGGCAATGACATCTAGAGTTAAAGTTCCCTAACACTTTCCATCATAAGGCCCTACTTTCAGTTGTTTACTACTTTGTCAGCCTTTAACTGCTGGAACTTATATTTTCCGTACCTTGTCTTTGCCTCAGTCTGGATTGTTTTGAAAGTTTTAGTGAAAAATGGGTTTGGCTACTTTCGGGAACAAGTTCTGGGGAAGAAAAACACTCTGTTATGCTAATATTCAATAATTTTTACATGAGTTTCTTAAAAATATTCTTGTAGCTTTGCACTCTCAAATTTGGCGCAGGAGAGATACCGATCTTAAGAGATCCCAGTCTGGACTTAGTTACAAACTTAGGGAAGTTCCGCCTTATTGTCAGAAGCTGGTAAGTCTGGGGGTTAAAATGCCCAAGGGTCAAGAGAGCCAGCAGCTGACCACACTCTTTCTCTCAACTTCAACAAAGAACTGTGAAGCAATTCTTCTGAGACTGAGTTGGTAAATCTGTGTCTCTGACTGACAGTGCATCACCTGCTCAAAAAGCCTCTCTGGTGGGCTTGAGCAGTGAGATCTGTATTGCAGATCCAGTTCTTCAGAGAACATACATGTAATCAATTCCATTCAACACAAGACTGGTCTTGAGATTTTGGAAAGCTAATAAAAATCCTCTGCCATAACACAATTAATATTGTGAAGCAGATGTTCACAAATAATTTTTCTTATCGCCCGTGAAGGCTTATTGTGCTCCTTTGAGGAATATGTGCACTCTTTTATTTAAAAAACACTGAGGTTTGTTGGTGTGGGGCTGTACACAACTCAAGCTCTCCCTTGCAAAGGATCACAAAGCTGCAGGGGGAGCAGGAGGCACACCAAGGTCTTGTCAGAACCCATGAAGATGCAATGATCATCAAAACAGTAAGCGACTTTCCAGTCTCCCTTCCTTCCCTCCCCAGGCAAGCCTGGGCATTACCAGATGCTGCTGCTGCTGACTCAAAGTAAGCAGCTACTGCCCCAGATGCTCTTCAGCAGAAGTTGCTGCTCTCAAGCAAACCTGTGATGGTTTAACCATTTATCTGCTTACTATGTCATAAAATAAGCTGACCTATAAACATGAGATACTTGTTCTATAGACAAAAGTTTGGACACAGTCAGAAGACCAATGAAATAGAGCAGAGAAAATAATAATCTTGGGATCTGGAGGGAAAGTGGGAACTAGACAGAAAAGGCAAAAGGGAGCTTTGAGATAGGCTGTCTAGTCCAGAGGTGCAACAGCTGTGTCAGGTTGCCTGTGCCCTCCATGTAGTCAGGTAACAACAAGGTTTTTCTCATATGCTACATGCCTGTGTAAATGAATAAAAGTAAACTGGAAAATAAAGTGAGGGCTTTGAATGGACAGGGGAGATAAATGATTACTTAACTCCATGGTAAAGTTACTGAGGGTAGCTTTGGGAGAGGCAAGTTTAGCTGGAACTGGACAAAGATTGTTTGGAGCTCCTGACAGTCAAGGTCCAATGAAGAAAGAAAAGAATATTCACTTACATGGATGGCTCACAGAGGATAAGCTGAGTAGACACATGCCCACTAAAATAAAATGGCTGAATTATTATAATACTGGACATCAGCTGAGAATGAGTTGAATGAAGGACAGAAAAGGTAAAAAACAATGTTTGAGGTGCAGGCTGCAGACAGTGCACTTCTCTGTGAGCTACAATACTGAAAAGGGCAGAGTGCTACTGTGAAGAATCAGGGAAAGGCACTGATTTGAAAGGTCTAGTATTTGAAGTGCACGTGGCAAGTGCGGAACGTGAATCTATCAATGAAAATGCAAATCTGACCCAAGCATCACAGTATTTGAAAAGGCCCCTTTTTCCTACATTCAGGGAACACATAATGAAGTTAATCTATCTTATATACCCCTTTTACAGATATCTGTACCTTAGAAAGAAACTACAAATTCTTTCGATCTTGTTTTTTCATCCTTGTTAGCTTCTGCCAACTCCCAGCCCTTCTAGTTACTGGAAGACCAGTTTGTTTTGAGTCACTCTTCAGCGTAAGCTGGGTGACCAAATTGTTCCTGAAGGTGTCATTTCCCTCACTTCATATAACCAGAACACTATGCGCTAAGTGGCAGTGGACACTATCTTGTACCAATGTGAGCAAACAAAACAGATGGGTGGCGGAAAACATCTGTTGTTTTAAAATAAATTCATAGCAATGACAGCATTTATAAAAACACTGGGAAAGTAGAGCAGAACTATTTTCATTCCACAGTAGCATTATATTATATCAGCATCAGTTATCTAAAGGAATAAAATGGTAACAGCATTTGAAATCCCATCTGACTTCAATTCAGCCTGAGCCTTCACACAATAGCACCTGCCTCCCCTAGAGTCAGGAACATCACCCACACACGAAAACCACTTTGTTTTGACTTTCATTCTATTCTTTTGCATTATCTCTGAAATCACACCCACCTGCCAGTCAGCAAAAATGGGGAGCTCCCACATGTCCCCACGGCTCATCTTGAGATGTACTGTGGAGTCCTACAGAAGTATCAGATCTGGGGCGGATCACCCATACCATATGTTTGGTCTTCACCATCTGAAAACCGCTGCTGGCTCCTTAGCTTGGAGCTGGGAAAGCTGAATGGACCAACATGAGTGGAGGGATCTCAGCATGACATCAGGAATTCTAATGAATTCTTTGGGCGTCTGAAAATGTACACTGAGATCAACCTCTTCTGTGTCTTCCTTTGTTTAGCTTTCTCCAAGGACATACAAGGTAGACTAAAGGTGAGACCTCAATTTAAGTTGCTGGACGCTAAGACTGATGCCCATTATTTCTACTACAAGGACATTTTCTTCCACAACTAAATGAGTTTCACCCAATGCTTCCCATCTCAAGTGCATATCAAGCTTCCACATTTAGACTGAGAAGACCTTTCCAAATATTAGTGATTTTTAGTACTGTTCCTACTCACACCTTGTCAACTAGACCTATTCTTTCTTCTTCTGGATGAGATGATATAGAAAACAGGAGAGGGGTTGGTAAGTCTCCCTTGTCTCTGCCACATACCAGAACATCTCCTGAAGGTTTTGGCTACTATCCCAAACATGACGGCAGTAACGATGTATTAAATTATCTGTTGCACATTACAATTTAAGTAAATGACTACTCCTACCTCATGTTTCTAAGGCTTTTCCTCTGATGCCAGCACCTATGCTTTTCAGAAAGTTGCTTGGGTTACTGTTGTAGCTATTATAACATTTTCCTTCCAATTTCACCTATATAACAGGAAAAAATCTAGGCTAAAGTCAAATATTTTTTCCCTCCATCTCAATAACCATCCCAGAAAGATACAGCAGACTTAGAAACTGAGATTTCTAAGACTCAAGATTCAGCAGTGGAGATAAGAACCCTCAAATATGCGTCCAAACACAGATACATAGAGTAATCAAGCAGTGGTACTATCCTGCCTGGGGCTCAGGTTTTTCTTCACCTTTCTTCTAAATAAATGCTTTAACTATTGGATAATGTGAGACATCCAGACAGTGAGCCACAAAACTCTGCCTATAGGTTTTTTCTCATTTGAGACCCAAACTGCACTGTGCAACACCTAAATGGAAGATCTTGCCGAGCTTAAGTTTTCAGCTACTTCAGAAACCCCAGGAAGGTGTTGAGTTCTGTACACATCCCAGAGAAGTCAAGCCCCTCACTAACTTCATCTCATCTTTATGCCTTCAATTTTCAATCTGGTTTTGATGCACTTTCAATCTCTTTAGGCAAAGAGATTATAAAAACAAGATATAAATTCCTAGCAACAAAGTTCAACTTTTTAGAAGAGTCTGACGTTTTATACAGACCAAGAAATGCGTAGACTGCACAAAAGTGGTTTGCATCAATTCTTAATTTGCTGAAATTATTATTCACTGGGAGCTTGCTTGAGCAAAGGCATGGAGTTTGAGACTGTGCCATCATCATCATAATTTTTATTTTTAACCTGCAATTTGAGTTCATAGATTTCATTCCTCTTGCAGATCTCAATCATGATCAATTAAATAACAGAGTTCATTAATAAACGGGCAGAAAGAAAGGGATGTGACTGTATCAGAGAACAAAAGTCTGTTTTCATTTTTAACTGTTGTTATGGATTTTATTTCTGAGGACAGTTGGGGGAAAATTAAAAAGAAAGAGCTCTGCTAATTCCTGAAGCTACTCATTTTTAAAAAGAAAATACTTAAATTTTTCTAAAAGAAGTCACAAATCTTCAACAGGGTATATGTGCTACAATGACATCATTTGTTACTTAGAACTGGGAAATCTAACTTTCATCAAGTGTAGAAAAGTGCTATCTTCATACATTGTTATAATTTTTCAGATTATTTTAGAATGTACTACAAGGATATGCAGAATTTTGAATTCTCATTTGGTCTTTACAAAATCCATAGTATCTTTTGCATTTTATATTAATATACATAATAGATGCTTTGTACTTGGAATACATAATATATTTTATAGCAGTTATATTCTAATGTGAGAGATTCCTTTTCCCATTTCTGGAGATAAATCTCACAACAGAAATGAACAATTGTGCATCCTACTCAAGCTGAACAGATATATATCTCCATCATTCACTATCTCGCCACATTAGATTTAGAGTCAACCAAAAATAATTTGCACAGTTCATGCTGTTAAATAAAACCTGCACTTTTTATTCAGACCTTAGTATTTCAAATCTCTCTTAATTCTATTTTCAGAATCCCCTGAGCAAAACGATACTTTATTTTACTTTAGTATGTAGGCTATATGGAGGTTCATAGACTCTGCTCGCCAATATTCATTGATAAACCATACTCAGCACAAAGAAAAGTGGGTTTCCAAGACGTATGGTAAACTAACCTCAGAAAAAACTCCTGGCATTTGTTATATCATCTGGATTGCACAGGTGCACATCCATCTTCTCCCATATATGGAAAATAAGAACTGCATCCTCCATTCAAATGCTTTCAACTTATTTACAGCTAGACTGGAGACAATATTTATCATCACAAAGTATAAAGCCAAATGTCCTTTTTCTTCAGGAGCACCAAAGATTAACAGATTAGAATGTTTTCCACATGGCCACTTTACTGTCAAGAGAATATTAAAGAAGTTTTCCAGCTTCCGCAACTCAGCCAGATGTCAATGGATCCCACAGTGAAGCAAAATTGGCAGAGTAGCCTTCTCATGACCCCAGCATTGTTTTATCAAGGATCAGTTTAAAAGTATAAAGGGCCATTTCTTGCTGAGATCTGTAATGTTTTTCAGCCCTTTTCCCCTGCAATTACACAAAAGTGCTGACTTTGTTGAACTACTGATATGCAGTAGTATTTCTTATGACTTCTCTCACACTGTGCTGTAATTGCTGTTTATGTTGGCACAAGAAAAGTACCACGTCTTGTTTCCACTGTACATTTCCGGACTCTGGTTTCAGTAACATCAGTGTAGGATATTGTACTGGGCACATGTTTTGTTGTGTAAACATTAACTGGCAATTTACCCTGTCAATCTCCACAGTATGGCTTCTAATTACCAGAGCATGAGGGACTTCAGATGGACATTTTGCAAAATATTTACAGCAGCTATCCTGCTTCTTTTTTTTTTTTCCACTGGTATTTGTCTTTTGAAAACCATTGCAAGGGTAAAAAATACAACACCATCAAATACCATAAAACAAAACCCAAAACCAAAACCAAATGTATTCATTCTTGTACATCTCATTCTCTAGATAAACTAAAGACTGGTTTCCCAATTAGTTAAGCAAAAATCATGGCAATATTACAAAGAACATTTGTAAACATGATGGTGTAATAAAGTACTAGATATTTCTGTTTGCTTGCAATTTGATTATTCCCTTTATATTTTCTTTTAACAAGAAAAAAAATTACTTGTATTGGCATTTTTTTCTTAAAATTCATTCTTGCTAAATAGCCTGTGAACTTGCAAATGGCTGTGCACATCCTTATTTGATTCAAGACTCAGACAAATGTATTTAACAAATGGGACCACTAAGGTCTTGTTGGAAAATCCAGCATCTATTGCAAAGATTCAGAACCAAGGAACAACCTCTCTTTAAGAGCTATGGAATATATGTTTTAGTCATTCATCTGTATAATTTCAAGGAAGTAGCACTTTACATTTTGTCAAAAATACAGTGTCTTGAGTAGAATTCCAGGATGGGATTATACAGTTAATAATTACAGTAACATGAGCAAAGAAGATGCAATCAAAAAGGGCATTTTTTAGCTACTCTAGGCAGAGTGAATCTTTATTTAAAATAAAGTTTTCATCACAACTCTCATTATAATGCAAGAAACATTTTTTAAAATGTGTGATAGTTTCTCATCTTCTACTGTTCCATTGTAGTTGGATCAATTTTATAATGTTCATCACATTACAGTACCTCAGCATGTCACACTGCCTCCACGGGAATCTTCCCTTCAAATACATTGACTAATTAAGTGGTAGCATTAAGGTGGGGAGCCAAAAAATGTAAAATGTCTTGCAAATATTTTTCTTTTATTCTGATGAAAGTTCCTTTTTATAAAAATACATTTGCAATTGTCTGTCCAATGTATCTGCCACCAGTAAAGCCACAACACTTCCTTTGTTTAAAAAGGCATTCAACTTAGCATCTTCTCTTTTGCTACAGATGCATATTATATTGCCCTGCTAAATCTTTTCTTTTGTTTACATGATTTATTCTTCAGCAGAGAAGATACTACATCAAATTAAAAATCCTTGCCTATTGTTGCCACTCTTAGTGCAAGCAAAATTTAACTGTGATGAACATTGATCAGAGAAAAAAAATCTTTCTTTCTCTAAGTGTTTACTTTATGCATTTGAATGGACTCTGTTAAGCAAATCGCATCATTTGCCTCTGTCAGTCTTACCACATATCACTTGCACTAAGCAACAAAGGAGAAAAAAGTGAACAGACAAACATGAAAGCTGGCAAAAATACAACATGTATAACACTATCATTCATTTATGTTTAAAAATTAGTATAAAGTTTTTATTTCTGAATGCCTGGCTGTTTCAATTCATAGTGCAATATTTCAATAGAAAAAAAAAAGATAAATGACACATTATCTGACTCAGGAGACTGTTTCAGTGTTGCTTCTGCACAGCACAGAAATAAAAAATGATTGTCATACTTTAAGTACTACATCAGCTTTTGTTTCTGTCTTAGCCGAAGAGTCATCTTCAACTTATTCCCCTTATGCAAATGCTCACTTGTTCTCCCAAGCTACAAAGATCCACCCAATACACTCATTTGGAGTGAGTTCAGAACTCCAGCCTGTCTGGTCACAGCTATCTACAGATTTTCTGCTGTTTAATTTACCTTAGAAAACACCCTAAGATCTTGTTTAAAGTCACTTGATGCATCTCAGAATAGGAAGTAACTCTCCCTCCTTCATTGTTTGCTAGATGATAATAAAATTCCTTCTGAGGAGCTGTAAATATGCAGGAATGGCCAGAGGTTTAGTCACCCCCCCTCAGCACAGCTGCCTGTAGAGCTGCCCAAAAAGGAAGGAAGCATCATCCTGTTAACACTACACTTCCCTACTGGAGACCCTGGGATTTGTCATTTCCCAAGTCTGTTCCTGCCATGGTAAACTCCTCTGATCCTTGCTTAGGTCTGAAATTCAGGTTCCATGCAATATCCTCTTTTTCAGGCAAAATCTAGAATACACACACTTGCAAATAATGAAAGGTCATGAAAACAATAATATCCAAGAGGGAAGCATTGTAGTGATTATGCCCTTTTTTTACAGTTGCTATTAAACTTTAAGAAAAACTACTTTAGGGTAAAAAGGGAGAGGCAGTCACAGAAAGTAGAAAAATAAACATGTCTAAAAGCCATTTATCTTCTAGCTGATGTGTACAGATTAAAGTACAATATGATTACAGGGAGAACTTCTAAAAACAAGTCAAGCAACTCTTATAGAACTACGTAGTTTTCAAAATACCATGTAAATTAAATGAGGAATTAAATTCTGAAAAAAAAATGGTTTTAAAGGTACTTAATCGTATCTTCACCAAAGTTTTGAAATTTTTCTTTCACAATTCTTTTTAAAATTATGTTGAAATACTGTATGTTATTTCTGTCACTCCTCCACATACCTTTTTAGTGTCCAGCATGTAAGCTCAAATCCCCAGGGACATCAGCAGCACACTCAGAGCAGACCAGAACCTCTGAAATCTCATGTCCAGAGACATCCTTTAATGCCATTATGGAATGCCACTTGGGGATCTCCACAAATGCTACTAGGAACAATAGCAAAAATCTCTCTTTTCTGTGGCTAATGCAAAGGAAGTTGTGCTCTTTTGTGGCTATATATATGACCAAAAACCTAAATGACATCAGGACTGGAATTCAACTGTCCACTGTGTGTAACTCTTGCACAATCCTTGGCAGAGATTTGCCTTGGGGCAGACAGAACTCCACCAAGCAATTTCTGGCAGAGTCTGAGAACTAGCAGCATTTAGGGATCATCCATAGTTGTCAGTCTGGACTTTTGGAGGGTAAGAGTTTGATTTTCAGGATGCAAGCTTTACATAGCAATTTGCTATAGTGCCAGAGAGGCCAGGATGTGCTGAGCATAGCAACCTTCTAAAGGAGTGATACAGCAACTGTAGGAATGCAAACCCTATTCAGACATACAACCTCATCTCTAAAATTACCATGGCAGCTGATGAGATAGCAATTGAGGAAGAAATGCATGTTGTGGCAGGGGTGCTGCAGGGAGAATAGCATGGGCTTGCAAGGATGGGTTCTGAGATGAGCCAGTTGTGTCGCATCACACAACTTATTTGTGGAAACCCCATTTCATTTGTTGTGGAAGTTGGAAGGTGTGGACAAGATAAGCAAGACACCATAAAACCAAAATGGACAAGTAACAGTTGTAGACAACTTGCTTGTCTTTCTGTGAATGAGAGAGTGCTTATGTAATGCTGAATAAGGCACAAGAAACAATCTTTAGACCAGGGAAAAGTCTTTATTTTCCAGTCATCTAGATAATCAAGACTTTGATTTTTAGGAACTGAATCAAACACTGTTGTAAAATAACAGCTATCAGTTCAATTTCTGATTGCTACAGGCAGCCATCTCATTAAACCTACAGCCAGTCACTATTGATCATGCAAAAAACCATACCAAAATACTACTTTTTATGCATGCAATCCAGGGCACAATAGAAATATAAATACATGGGGAATTTGACACCAGTGTGCCCTCACAGTACTTTTTATGCATGCTAAAGATCAGTGATTTCAGTTTTTTAGTGCTGTATTTTCACAGTTTCTAAAAGTACTAAATATTTATTTTAAATGTGGCTTAGCATTTTGAAAACTATTTTATACTAATTTGTTCTATAAACACCTGAAACTCCTTTTTTTTTTTTTTTTTTGAAAAGCCTTCTTACATTTCCAGCATTTGGAAGTAATTTGTTTCTAGTCCAAAAAAATGGATGTCTGTCTCTAACAAAAAGACCTGGATTACTGCCCAATCCACTTCAGAACTGGATGATGCTGACTCTTAGCCATTTAAATAGTCAAATTAAACAAGACATAGCCGGGATGATAAAAGGAGGTCTGTAAAAAGAATATTGCTGAGGCCATGTGGACTTAAAACTATCAAACAGTGACTAGGAAAACAGTGAAAGAGACAAAAAAAATTAACATACGTGCCAGGGAAAACATTAGGATTAGGTGAATGCAGGAGCACGGTCACTGTTCACATCATTCTTTCTTCTTGCCAGTGAGCTGCCAGCAGGATATTTACTCTGCTTAAGCACTGACAGAGGCAGAGAATGGCAAAAAGGCATTACAAAGGAGAACAAAGTGAAGGGGAGGTAGACACTAACAGACTGTGCAGAATATTACCCTAAAAAGCACCTATAATCTGCTAATTTTGTATCTAAATTATATTATGTTCTATGCTATTCTAAATTATATTCTATGCTATTTTGTGTGAGTCTTGTTTGCAAGCACTATTTTGCAAGCTTCTTATAATCTGGAAAAAGGTGAAAAAACCAGAATTGTCTTCTCATATCTTATTAATATTAGTTCCTTTTCCTTTTGCAAAGTATAGTTCCAGTTGTAACAATTAAGATGCAGCAGAACAGAATCTGATTAAGACCAGAGAATAATTTAAAATAAATTCTCTGAATCTGTTTATTTTTGCATAAGAAGAGGTGCATTCACAAGAGGACAAAGATGCACAGCAGTGAAGGCAATATTAGAAATGTATTTTAGGTACTGATCAACCAAATCAGTATGGTCTTAATGGTTCTAGATTTAATGAATCAGAAAATTATCATGAAGCCTAAATTGGAATGTACCACTGACACCGAAGAATAAAATGTACAAATGAATGCCATTTACAGGGTGGGAAACTCAGAAATTAAAGCATTTAAGATGTGATTAGGAAAGATACAATAAAACAGCATTCCAAGAAAAAAAGTAGAAGCATGCAAGGAGGACACAAGCACAGAAAAACAGCAAAAAATATTTCGGCCAAATTAATTTTTTTTATAAAGACACAGCTTCAATAATATTTGTACAGAAATGATCTTTGCTTTTGAGACAGAAAACTAAAACCACTTCAGATTTTATTTGTATTGTTGCTGCAATGATTTTCCATTCATATTCCATTTAGACATAGAGTGATAAGTATGTACGAATTTGCAGAGATATAAAGAAAGATGCATAGCTTTTCATGCGAAAATCAAATATTTAAAAATATTTTAGAAGACAGTTAAGGTTCAATTGTAAGCCAAAGGGAAGTCATGTCTACTCTTCCAAGTCAGCTCTAGAGAGGTAATTTGAAGATGAGACTAATCTATATCTGATGAAGGACCTCTTTGATTAGCATCCTGAAACAGACAGAGACTTGAAGTTTGTTGGTTCAGTAACTAGGGCTGAAGGCTTCTGAAATCCAATCAGCCTATTACAGGCAGCTAAAACAATGTAGATTTCTATTATTCATTAATCCTTTATAGTATGCTAAATTTCATTTCAAATAAAGAAAACCCACAAAACCATACATACAAGATACCTATTGGTATACGCATTTAAACAAATCTTTGCCTCAGAACTCTCACTGCTATTTCAATATACAATAACAAATATATTCCCCTTCCTATCCTAAAATGTTCAAACAGTAAGAATCTTGAAACAAAGCCTACCACTTAATTTTTTCCCCAATTATACTCTAAAAGTTGTAATAATAGTAATGATTAATTTATTTGCGGACTCTCAGACTATAAAGTTTTTCTGAAGCATAAGGATAGGGGTCAAAAACTTTCAGCTGGTCAGAAATTGGATAATATGCATATTCTGCAAAAACCAGCAGAAAGCAATAAAAATACAGTTGCTAATTCTTTTGTACTGATCTAAGAGAATAGTAAAACTAGGGTTGCTAATTCTTTTGTACTGATGCAAGAAAAGAGCAGGAGTGAAGCTGCCTCTTCATTTGCTTGATTTGTTATTTTGCTGATATTACAGGCAACAACATAAAACCAGTATGTATTAAAAATAAAAAAAAAGAGAGACAAAATATTGGAAAACATCTGTCAGATTTTGAGCATGAACACCTACGTTTTAATTTTCTTCCCATATGTAGGTCTGATTTATTCATTTGTTCAGTATGTTTTTTCACTTACAATAGTAACTAGCTGACTGCTCACAGTAGCAATATTATTTGATCAAATGCAAGTTTTTTTCTACTTTCTCAAAGTATACACCCTCTTTTTAAGCTCTCTTCAGAGGAAGAAAATGTGTACTTTGCAGCCTGGTATTTTTTCATAATTCACCTGCCATTTTCCCCCTAACTTATCTGCTTTCAAATAGAGTCTTATTCACCTGTCTTGATAGCTTTCAATCTCAAACAATTCTACTCACGTTCTTTCCTAATATCATGTACCTTTTTGTCTCCAACATCTGCTTTTTTAAGTGGTAGCTTTAGCTAAGAGCAATGTCAGTGCTGAACACTGTAAATTGTTTTTTGAAAAATCAAAGCATATGATGGCCATTGTACATCCTTTGTCTTCTTTGGCAGTGATTGCCTCAAAGAATTCCAGCAAAATACTGAAGCATGGCCAGCCCTTCCCAAATTCTGTACAGCTATTCTCAGTCAAGCTGAATTTTTTGGTAACGTTTCCCGATCTGAACCTTGAAATTAGTTTCTGGAGATCTCTGTTAAGTCTTCTGCAGTTTCCTGGCATATATTTGTAAACAGCAGAGCAAAGCAAACTTGTGAAGTCTGCTGAAGTCTTTCTAGTTCGATGCTTTCCTCAGAATAAGAATGCAAAAATATTAAATTTATTTTCAATATCCCCAAATACGTGCATGCTTCATATGGCAAGTCTCTCCTATGTTCACGTGCTACATAATGTCTTCAGAGTGCCAAGTTGTGCAGGGTAAAAGAAACGGAAGGTTACAGCACTCAGATAATTTGATTAGGCATGTATGTATTTTGATCATTTGCTCACTCATATACCTTAGCTTTTTTAATCTAAAAATTACATTCTACACAAAACTTGAAATCGATTCTGTTTTTAAATTTCAAATTCAAAAATTAGTTTTAAATCTTCATAAAAACTGTTTGTGCTTTTCTGATGATCTTCCTCTGGGTTTTTTTTCCTAGCATTTCACAAACTAAGACATAAGCCTTCTTTCTGTTTTACAAATAAAATAAAAAAAAACCAGAAAAAGCCAAGCCAAGATGTTATGCTTCCTGTCTCCTGTACCTCCTTAATTCCATACAGTACCTCCCTATTAGCTTAGAAAAATAGTCTGCAAGACAGTGTTGAAATTTAAACTGAACTGTCATGACTATTCCTTGCTCTGTTAAAATTTAGTTCAGATATAAATAATTTAATTGCCAGGTAGTGAGTGCCCCAGCACACTGCTGAAAAAACCCCAAAATATTAGTATCATTTAATGCACTATTGAAGCAAGAATTTTGGCAGGTCAATACCTACAAGTTAATTTTGTCAGTTACTGTAGAACTCCCCAAAACTAGTATTTTTTGATTTGTGTAGCAACACACAAATATGGCTGGACTGGCTTCCTCAGCTAAAATGTTCATATGTACTGAATTTATAGGATAAATTCCTAGCACAATGAGCACATGGAAGGCTTCACACTTTTTCATAGCTGCTTATCTATCTTCTCTGCCTTAAAACAGAAGTGTCAAGTCATTGTACTGCACTATAGCTCTGGATGATTGTGCTTTCCAGGGAAATAAAAAGAAAGCATTGCTTACAAATAAAGAATAATACGGTATTGTTTTGGGTTGTTTATTTTTCTTTCTTGATCAGTACATAAAGCTCATGAAAACTCAACTAAAGGAATTGAGCTTATAACTTTTTACAACACAGTTTCATGAAACTGTACTTCAATAAAATTATCCTGTTGCTTCTTTTTAGATCAAGAGCTTAAATGGTGACTGTATACATGTTTGTGTGTATAATTCAGTAAAAAGGTAATAAATCACCAACAGAAATCCTGAGACAATTTATCTGGATTTACTATACACCTGCATTTGCCTTTTCCCCATTCAGCTTTCCACCACTTCTATCCATACTTTTGTGCCATTTTACCATTATTTTATCATTATTCTATTCAGCTACTCTAACTTGCTTGGCTTCTAGCTGTAACTACTAGTCATTCACTGGGATAAGCTAGGATGAGCCCTCATCCTTGTAAGATATCTACTAAAATATGCCAGACAAATCCAAGGTGAAAGGATACAAACTGCAGGATACAAATGTTAAGTGAATTTTCTAATACAGAAATGTTCTTACAGATGATATATTTATTTGGAAATTCATCATTACGGGCATTACAGGTATATTCTTTTATGTCAGTCACAGAAATGCAGGTCTGAAAATTTATGAGGAAAATGTCCGCAAATGTAATCTGGCACCTGAGAGAGATGTTTAAGTGCTGTCAGACACCAACACCAATTTCTCAGGCTTTCTTGAGTCTTTTTTTTACCAACAGACCTGCCAGTGGAGAACTCTGGGCTTTGTGTACACCCAGACACCAGGAAATGCTTTCTGAACTTAACTGAGTAGGAATATCTTGCCTCGACAAGACAAAGCCTCCAGCTGAGCTCCAAGATCAAAGCACATGAGACCCGCCAACTCTCAGCACCCACTCCACGACCTGCCATTAAATGACATCCTTAAAGCTCAAGTTACTGGTTGCCAGTCCCTTCTCTAAAGAACTGACTGTCTTAAACAGCAGCAAGGACAAACTATTCCATAAAAGAAGGCAAGCAAGGGGCCAAGAGCCATAGCCAGGCAGGCAGTGGTGGCAACATCACCAGAAAAACAAAGTCAGGAAGTTGAGATTTAAGATCGGAATCAAGTCTGGAGACAATGACCAGGATCAGACAAGATCATCCAGGTCTGAGGGTAAGCCAGTAAGTCAAGCCGGCAGGTGAGGATGAGAATGAGAATCAGGGAGGTACAAGTGCAATTGCAATGCTGCTGCAGAGTAGCTCAGACAAGGGCCAAGCACTAGATCTTCAGGTTTAAAACCATCGCCAAATGGAGAGGGAGCACTGAGGATTCTTAGCAGCAAGCAGTTCCCACACAAGAGATCTCAGCAACAAGCTAGCCTCTAACCTGCACCTGAAAGGGGTCGTGACAGCTTGTGACTTCAAGCAAGCTCAACAGCCATAGAAACCAAATCCTGTATTCAAAAAAAAAAAAAAGGACAAAATGGACAGCGACATCTAGGGGATGGTTTTGGGTGGAAAATTCATCTCATGTTTTGCATGGAAGCTCAAATAAATCACAGAGGAAGGAATTTTAAACACAGGGGTTTTTTAGTCACTTAACTTAGGCTCTACCATTTCATGCTGCTGGCTGTTGCAAACTCTATTCCTGTAACAAAATGACCCTTGTAAATTAACAAACCATGAACTTCAGCACCTACGTTCAGATTCCTCTCCTGGTTCTGGCAGTTAAAACAGCCAGACCAATACGGAATGCCTTTGAGTGAACCTAGATTTCACTACATAAGTAAACTGCATGCACAAAAATACGCAGTTTGGTTAGTGCCTCCAGCATACACCAAGAGGCTAGAATCAATTTAGCTAAGTGATGCAGGGAAGAGATAAGCAGTCAGCCATTCTTATTTGGATGTGCTTTTCTTTTAAGTTTATTTCATCTTTAAAATTCAAGCATCTTAAAGAAATTCATAAAATATTATTAAATATTTTAAGCTCTATATAAGGAGATATATTATACTGTTTGTAATAAAAACCTGTAATCATAAATCTGGATTTTGCAGTCTGAACCTTGAAAGTTTAATTAAAGGCTTGCTAAATTCTGCTTCTGGTACTAAAGCAGGGATTTTATTTCAAAATTCCTGTTTTCTGTAAAAAGAAAGAGCTAATAAAAACTAGTTTCATTTGGTATGTAATCAAGCTCATTCATCTCATTGTGTCCAATAAGGTGAAAATGATTACACAATAAGGTGAAAATGATTACACAAGGTAGTAAAAATCCTTGGTCCTTCTAAGTCATTAGAGTTTTATACTTGTTTTCTTTAAGTTAGAATTTGATTGCTGTACTGTAGGGATCAGTTCATTTTAATGAATTAGGATAGCAATTTGAATTTGATAAAATTCTATGGGATTCCCATGTGATTGTTTCATTTATTCAGGTATCACAGCCAGACAAATATCCTCTTTGCCTCTTAGCATACTCTTTCTCATATTTGAATATATGTTATAAAGACAGACAAATCTATTTCTGGCAACTACACAAACTTTAAAAAAAAAACCGAGTTCTTTAACACTTCCATTAAAAATTTTCCTTTCCATATCTATTCTGTATGAACAATGGGAGTCAATTGTCAATAAAACTCAAATCTCCTCAGATCAATGGCCTACCTTACCAGGGCCTCTCCAGAAAGAAGTTTCCCATCTTTTTACCCTTCCTTGGAGGTCTGTAACAATTTCGTATAAATATTTTACTATTTCTTTTAGCTACACTATGTGTTTGTTGCATCAGCTAACCCACACATGCAACTTTACTCAAAATACCATAACCTCTAACTAGATCTCCGCATCACTTCCCATCTTCTGAATTGTCTATTTGGTAAATTCTATACTCCCATAGTTTTATGTTAAACCATGGAACCAAGAGCCAGTCATGTTTCTACTTTAAATGTTTACTGGTTTGTTCTGAAGCATCACTTCACGTTCCTCACATTTTCACATAGATTCTTTTCATAAAAGAAAGTGAATTTCCTTTCTATCTGTGTTATTCACTTCAGCAATTCAAAAAATTACTTATGCTTTAAAAGCTGGCTAATCTCTCTCCCATCTTTCACTACCTATCCTTTTGCTAAAACAACACATATAAAACTGAATACTAAAATTGCAAGACTACTGCCCTGCTAATTTCTTATACAGATATGGCCTGTCAGTTCCAGATGACTTTGGATCAGCCCCAAACAAAAGAAAATATTCTGCTCAGTATAATCCTGCATGAAACAATGTGATCTGTATAAAAAATCACTTACTGAATCACCAGCAACTCTTTCCATTCCTAGGAGATCTCTCATCGAAGCAATGCCTGAATTAGTGCAGAGTGATTTGTGGCTTTCCAGCTGTCATTCATTAATTCTTAGGAAATACAATACACAATACAACAGTACTCAGCCTGAGGTTGTTCAGCCATGTCTTAGGAAGAGTGTAATTTGTCTGCTGAATATTCTTTAAACTTGTTTTCAAACAATAACTGTAGCCCATTATCTCTATGACCCCCCGAACACATTCCACTCTTGATGAAATATTGTGTCGGTCATGCAGACCCATAACAGGGGAAGGGAAAGGAATTGTGTCTGAGAAGAGTTTGGTTTAGGAAACAGCAGCTGAGTTGAAGACGAGGGGTTTTATTCCAGTGCTCTGCCATTCCTGTATCTTTGGCAGAAAGGAAAGCACAGGCAAGCCTGACAGCAGGGACTAGAAGTGACCTGGGCACTCTGATCCACTGGCTTTAGCACTTCACCACATAGCCGACCTGCAATTGTCCTGTTTTAGGAGTATTGCTCAGCTAGAATTCACTGCTAGCTGCCTTGGTTTTTTGACCAGAGACAAGAGAGGGCGCTATGACGTGCAGGAGGATCCAAAAGGATCCGTTTGAGGATCCAAAAGCCTGGGGACCTTAGTTTAAGTGAGCCAAGGAGCTGCTTGCACAAAGCCAGTCAGAGAGACTGTGTAATGCCTGCTTCATCAAGGACTTTTGGCAAACTCTATGACAAGTTCAGCTCAGCCAAAACCACTGCACCTTTAGACATGTACTGTAGGAGACCTTGAGCACAGAGAAGTTTTCTGGTGGGTCTCAGGCACCCCTGGCTTTCCACAAATCTGAGAAGGTTGCATAGGCATTTCTTTTTAAGTCTTTTGCTTTCTTGAATTTGCATGTTAATTATCCTAAACTGCACATTAGGTACCTAAGAGGGTTTTTTTACCTTTAGCTTTTACACAGTTGGTTTAAGAACTAAATAAAATGATACGAGCAAGAGGTAAACATGAGACAAGAATCACTTACAACAAATACTGGAGCTAACAAAGCATAGCCATTATTCAGTGTTCAGCAGGCACCATGACAGCAATTATTTTAAGGAAGGATTTGAAAAACAATGCTTCAAGTATTTTTATGGCCAACTCCTCCCATGCTCAGGGGTTTTCATGCCTTTAGCAATTGCATCTGCAAACTGAAGCTAACTGTGAAATTAGCAATTTATTTATCCCATGGTACATACACGCACATTTGCAACAGTAAAAGTGAGTAAGGATGAATAGTGAATGTTGGGAGTAAAAGTTAGAACCCTTTTTACCAGATTTTGTCATTCCCTATTTCATTGAATACCTGCAGATTCCCATATCGAAACTTTCCTTGTTCCTTCTTGTGGCTTATACCACTAATACCGCTGACACAACTGTATCTAAATAACATAATAGACATAATAGAAGCTCTGCCAAAATAACAAGTCAGACAAAGGAAAGTTTGACCTTCAAAATGACTGCCTGAATTGCAAGGAAACAGAAGATGCCATTAAGTATAAAATACAACAGTAAAGGACTACAATTTGTAAGCAGTTTTTGATTCTGTAACACTTAGTAAAAGTAGGTCTCCTTAGGAAGGCAGGTGCATATTAAGATATTTTTCAAGATTATATCTTTACAAAAAGTACATTAGAACTTGCAGCCTGTTTTTTCTGCATTGTGTCCTATTCCAAAAAATATATAAACATAAGAGAAAAAATCTCTTACAGAAATGAACTCTGATTATTTAGGCACAGCTGATTAAATAAGATATTAAGTTGTTGCTAATCTTACTTGGAAGGTATAATTTATAAAGAAAAAAGAATAATGAAGGCATATGAACAGTGGTATCTAGACTATTCTGTGTACATAACTACCAATATTTCAGATTTATCCATCTGAAATTGAGAGGTAATAGTGAATTATTCCATTTTATATTTAGACACATCTGTAAAATAGAAATTTTAGTTTAGTGGAAAACAAACATACAGCTGTTCCTAAGAAAATTGGAATCCGAGATATCAGAAAAAAATTATTTAACGTCCCTTCTTCATCTAATGTCAATGAAATGTATCAATCATCACTGCTTCTCAGTGATTTTGTATGGAATTGAAGGTAATTAATAGATAAGGTTTGACATTTCCTGGTAAAAGTAATAGCAATAATACCAGTAGAAAATCTGATGTGTGAGCAACCACTTTCCTAAAGTTTAGTGAGTGCCTTTTTGGTCTTCTAATGATTTCTTTGTTGGCAGGATTTTTTTAAATTGCACATTGACTTAAAATAAGAATACTATTATTGTATATATAAAACGAGGAATGAAGTTACCTGTATGGCTGTGAGGATATTGGCTAATGCTTGGCCATATGTGTCATGACAGTGAACAGCAAGAGCACTCAAAGGAATTTCTTTCATAACAGCTTCCAACATTTTTTTCATACTTCCAGGCGTCCCCACACCAATTGTATCTCCCAGAGAGATTTCATAACAGCCCATACTGTATAGCCGCTTAGATACCTGATTAGAAACAGAAAAACACCAAGAGGTCAAGATGAAAGAGTATAAATAGGGTCAAGAACATACATTATAAAGGGCATACTTCTGTACAGGTTCTAGGTTTGACCTACTGAGGTGGATCTATTTATCAGATACCCTATATTCATACTTGAAAACTGCCAGTGAAGAACATCCCGCAGATCCTCTTATTTTAAAATTATAGTTCTGCTATATTCTGTGCATGGAATAGCCAACCAAGTCAAATCCATCAAAAACTTGCTTTCAGACTCTCCCACAGAATCTAAATAAGCTAAATTTTAACATTATGAATTATGTTTCTGTCAAGCTCTTTCCTAACATTTTCTTCTCTCTGGGGACTTCCCAGCTGTTTGGTTTTCTCCATGTACTTTTCAGCTTACAAGCTGTGCAGGGTAAAGACCTTTTGTTTGCATATTTCAAGGAGCCAACTAAGATAATAAATAATTAACAAAAAGCCTGATTTTTCTTTCTCTTGGCACTTAAAAAGTCAATGAAAGCTGAAATTTTAACATCCTGCAGTTAACGTTAATTTTGCAATATTAATACTGCTTGCTTTTCATGAAATCAAACATCAAAATACTAACAAAGCAAAACTGCAACTTAATTACCATTCTATTCTTTAAGTTTTAAAAAATTTCTTAATATCAAACAAAACCATATACAAATAGGTCTTACTTCTGTAAGTAGAGCCCTAAATATTTCAGGAATTACATCTTTGAGGAGTTCTTTGCATGAGTGGGAACTGAGGTCTGGCTCCATAATTTCTGCATGGAGAGAAACACATTCAGAAGCACAAAATCATGTTTTTACTGAAAACATTGCTTCAGGAATTGAATGCAGGAACTTTCCATCTTATTTTTGTTGGATTTATTTGGAAAAGTTCCACCTTATTTTCAGCTGCTCAGTATGTTTGTCCCCTTTAGGATTCCCCACTGTGTATGAAAGATCCCAAAAGACCACTCCACTGGAACGAAATCCCAGTCTAGAAACTAACTGTTTAGAAATGAAAAATATAACCCTTTTCCAAGACATCTTCAGTCGCACTGCAGTCTGCTGTTAAAACAATTCCAGGACTTCATCAGCGGGATTGCTGTGAGCATGTCTGAGGAAGCTGACAAAGTGCTGCACCAGCAGTCTCGGAAGTGCTGGATTAATATTGCTGTTCACTTAATTCAAAGAACAGCTGAAAAAGAACTTCAAATAGTCTGAATCATCCTGTTTAAGGCTTAGAAGTGCTATGACTATTGCAAATGTGGTAAAACTGTGCTTTAAAGTCAGATTCCCTGGTTCATATACACATAAATTCAACATGTGTTTTAAGAAAGGGACATTCACCGGAATGTAAAAGGGATTAATCTCACAGCATATTTTTATATCATCAACACATGGCAGGCATTTTAACTAGACTACTGTTGTAAGAAAAAAAAGGATCATCTGCAGTTAGTGGTGGATTACATCCAGTTAAACCCCAAACCTTAGTGTTTCTTTAAGATAAGGGCAAAGAAGTGTACTGTATTTTTCCCCCATTCTTTTTAATTCATGATTCAAAATTTTTCTAGATGAGCATTTTAGTCATAACTTGGACTACATAAACTCCTAGAAATCATACTGCATTCACTTCTTTTTCATGCTCAGTCCTTAGGTCTTTCAGCTTCCTGAATACAGACTTCTGAAAGATGGGAGTAGAGAGGGTGAAACTGCTAACAAGCTGAGCATCATCACTGACTTGTCATGATCTAATCTTAAAGAGATCCTTAAAAAGAGATCTATATTTAATTTCAAGAACAATCAGCATGCTTGGAAGCTGAACGGGAGTTTTCTGTACTGATTTTGCTATTCTACCATAGTAGAAGGTAGCCTGTTATATTTTTGTAAGTTTTCAATGTGCATTTTTGGGAGGAGGGTGTGGGAGAAGAGAACACACTGTTTTTTCTGTGTAATCAGGATGTGATTATGGGCTTGTAGCTTTGTTGATTGAACAGGGTTGTGTTCTGCACCACTGAGCAGTTTTACTACGCATGAGTCTTGTGCTACTCCCCTTGGGAACACTGCCTTGACACCAAGCATTGATCAAAACGGGAATTGGTGAACCAGCACTGCAACCTCTTAGGGACGTGAACAGTCCTACTCCTCGAAATAATATCGAAAACTATACTCTTATATTGAATACAGAAGTTCATAATCCAGTTATAGATTATTTTAAGCAACTAACAATATAAAGACCTGCAGTTCTTGTGCTGTAAGGGAAACTTTAATGACCCAACGATATTCAAACAAGAGTAGGTACATTTTCTATAGCTTGATCAGAATGTGTCCTGGATAATATTTAATGAATTCACTGCTTTAGGTTAAAAGAAAGCTAAGGAGAGAAATAAGTAGGCAGAAAGATAAAAACAACCAAGCATATGACAGGAAGATAATGGATTACACAGCTGGCTTCAAGGATGTTATACAGTGTTTCCAACAGTTTTCAAGCTTTATCTGCCCAAAGTTGAGATTCTCAAACCACAAAATGATAAATGGTTAAGCAGTGACTCCATTTCAACAATCAGCAGAGTAATAAAATAGGACTATGCAATTTCTTTTAGAATATGATAACTGTTTTTTGTTTCTTTGTTTTAAATAAAGAACCATACGTATATATCTGATAAATTCCAGAAGTCTGAAAGCATCCAAAGTTTGCACTCACTAGATAACTATGTGTAAAGCAGTTATGTATCTAGTATGCCAGAAATTAATGTAGTCTGTGACAATCCTTAATAATGCATGTAGTCTGAAATAATCCACCTCTTCTAATTTCTTTTGCTTCAGTTAAAAAATCTTCTGCTTAAAAAAAAAATAAGAATAGTCACTGTTACTGACTGCAGAAGAAACTGCCTAAACCTTTCAATCATAGCTGCTGATTGCAATGCACAGTCAAGGGAGTCAAAATGCTCCCATCCCAAAAAAGATGATGACCAGAGCAGCAGCTCTCTGAAACAGTTTAGCAACTCAGCCAGTCATTTTGATAATGCTGATTCTGTGTGTGCATTTACATAAAATCTGTCAGATGCTTCTATATATACGTCAGCGCTTGCTGAATCAGGGATGGAATTAATAAATTCAATGTGGTAGCTTTTATTCATAAACAGATATGCAGTGGTATATAGGTATGCAAGAAGACACTTATTAGGATGAAGACAGAAAATAAAATAGCTGTGTGAGTAAAAGTTTGCAGGTCTGGAACATTAAATAGCAATCCCATTGGCAAACTGAGAAGGAGCTCTCCTGTTCAAGGAGAGCTGGTAAACAACAAGCAACACATGGAAAGAAGCCTGTTGGGGAACATGGTAAGCAGTATGTCATCACTGCTCTAACTAAAGCTGTGTCATTTCTAACCTTCACTTCATATTAAAACAAATAAATTTAGAAATACTGAGTACCTTCCAAATTAGCTTTTTTTTTTTCAAAGAGTCTGAGTATGTGTGGCTGCTGTGGGAGAAATACTATCACAAATTCCATCTGGAGTGCATACTACAAGAAGATGCAGGAGAACAGGACCTGAAAACCACCCACACAGAACATAATAAATATATTAGACAAATGTTAACTAGCTGGTAGTGCTACAAATTGAAAAAAAATGGTTAGGACATTCTGCTAGATCAACAAAAATAGGTGATTAAGTGTAACAGGGAAGACAAATCTGTCTCTAGGTGGAAGGCCAGCATGTTCTGCCTTAAGCCTCTTGGAATTTTCACTCCACTTTCTTTTTTTACTGTCCATTTAAGCTTTGATGCCCTCTTTGCCTTCCTGCAAGATTTTACACTTGTGTTTCATTCATCTCTCTGCTGGGAAAAAAAGGCTGGACTAAGATATCTTCTTCCTTATCCTTTATTCTAAATGGGAAGAAGGGGCAGGGAGGGAAGGTGCAACTTATACCATCATGGTAGTAGAGCAATTTAAGAAATCATATTGGGGATGAGTTTTGGTTCATGTGTCAATCACATAACCCTCACGAGAAGCACAATGACAACATAGTATGCTTATCCCAGCATAAAATGGATTTAAAAGCAAGAAGTTGTGATGGAAACTCTCTTGTACAACATAGTCCCCTGACATATGTGCTTGAGTCTATTTCCTTAAGCAATTTCTTACCTTCTTGCTAGAGGAAATAGTGCATAATATTTTTTCTCATGACTGATAACAATCAAAATATGCTATTTTTCTCACATTTGACTGTATCTGGTTAAGTGAGGTCATGCACCAAGTCTTAGCATTAGCTATGTTTTTTGCTTGTTTTTCTTAAATTTTATCCATTAAAGATCTTTTCGTGATTAAGTAGAGAAAATTACTTATAGACATTTTAAAATGTATTTTTAATTCATTAAAAAGATAAGTCAGAAATTCACTCTTACTTCTGCCACTTTATCTGGTACGACATTTCCTTCATATGGGCATCCCAAGGCACAAGACACATACCTATAATAAAGAGAACACACAATGTTCTGTTATATATATATATACATATATATATATATATACACACATATATATAATGTATTCATCCGTGTTACATTAAAAAAAGAGGTTAAATATAATTTTGAATATTTAAACTAGTCAATGTAGAATAAAGATTTGAATGAAATGTTAAAATTACATCAGATGAAAACTGAAGGTTTATAAATTTTCCTTTCAGATCACAGAACAGCGATTTATAGCTTTATTTATGCTCAATATATGTCACGAGTTGTAAAGGACTGGCAATGCAGTCAAGTTAACAATGCCGTAGGAGGCTTTGTTTTTCTTGGTATTTCCTTCTGAAGTTGCAAGAGCCAGCTCAAACTTTGCCTTGCCTTGCCCTCACAAGGTATTCAGAAGCAGATACCACTTTCTTCCTTGTACTACCTACCCAGATCATAGTGAGCAACACACGGACACAAACTACTTCTGACAACCCCACCACCTCATCAGAACTGTGATGAGGGCATAAGTCATCAGAACTGTGGTGAATGAGGAAGCTTTCACACTCTCTCTCTGTCCTGCCATTTTTTGCCCCAGTGCCCCAGAAGAATTATAGCTCCATTGCAAGCTGTAATTTAGAAATGCCTTGGGACAAGAAGAAACTGAGAAGCCAAACTGTGTTCCTAAGCAGCTATTGGCTTCACAAAGCACAAAAATTGAAAGCCACAACCAAACTTCCATTGTTCAGCCCTAATGCTCTATTAGCATAGAATCCAGTTTAAATTTCCTCTTTTTAATGACAATTAAGAGCCATGAAATTCTAATTAAACTTCTAATTGCTTATCTTAAATTGATTAGGAATATGATTAAACTAACCAGAAACATCCAGTCAAAATCAAAAGTGTGACTGTAAAAGGATTTACAACAGATTCAGAGGCCTTCAGAGGCCTGCAGAGCCCCAGTCCCAGTGGGAGGCTGCTCAACTGTTTAAGAGAACAAGGGCCTTCATCGATCTCCCATCATTCCCTTTCGCTCAACACTGAAGGATATAATGTAAAATTATACACTGTATAGTGCAAAAGGGATTGAACAGATGCCAGTTTGTATGTAGTCAAGGTCTGTGGGGTAAAGGATGTATTGTTTCTTTGCAGTTGAAGGAGAAACTGATTGATAGAATGTGAAATTAGGATCAGTAACAGGCAAAAACAAATTGTGAAAAAAATGTCCATATTTTAATGCATAGAGCATATTCCAGTCCTTATATGAAGGTATGGTGCTGGCTCACTAGAAGCAACAGTAAGAATGAAGCAAACCTTACATCTAAAAAGAGCTTGATTAGCTCTGACAAAGAAATGGAAATGAATTTTGCTTCCACAAAAGTGGTTGGGTCCATTACATCCTGCTCATAATTTTAATCCAGATGCCTACCAGGCATGATTTCAATTATCTATATGTCATTATGAAAACCAGGTTTTTGAAACATGGCCACAGAATTCATTAAATATCAGCCCCAATTTAGATGTCACTGTTTAAATTTCAAAATTCTGAATTTTCATATCTACATTAAAGATCAAAATGTAGCTACTGTTAACAGTTAAACACTGTCCTGATTTTCAGTGACACATAACTCAAAAGCAATTCAGGATAATTTTCATATTTTTTTTTATGCATACACAGTTTTTCAAATGAAACTAAGCATGAAGAATTTCAGACCCAAAGGATTGCTTTTTACATAGTACTACAGTGCCTAGAGCTAGCGACTTCATATACTTACTGAAATTATTTTCAATATTAGCCACAGCCCTTTTTATGAAGTGATTAAGAACAGTACTAAATACTAAGTAAATGCAAAACATGTAGTACATATGTGCACATGTTCCCTTTACTTACATATCTTTACAGGTTCCTAATGGCTACATATGTCAGATCAAGAAGACATGCATTTGGTAGTGATAATGCGGCATGAATGACATCTGGAATGGAGTAGGGCAAACAAAAGTAAAAGCAGGCCAAAAGGTATCTAGAGAACAACGGAATACTCCCTGTGGTTCACACCAGCGAGCAAAAACTTGCCTGAGCTCACATAATTCAGCTGGGCCTGCTGGGGTATGAAAGTATGTGGTGACCTGAGGAATCTGCCTACTACAATACACAAATCTGTTTGAGATTATGAACTCTCTGCATACTTACACCATTGTAACTAGACTGACATTTTAAACAAGGAAAATACAGTAGATATAATCTATCTGGGCATCTAATATTCAATATTAAACTGGAGAAAATAGGGATTACTGAAAGAATTTGACAGGAAAAGAACTTCCTACCAGAGAGACAACAAAGTCCTGTGGAGAATGAAAGAACAAATTTTCAGTAGAGTTCATCAAGAATGAGCTTGGCAGAATTTTATCTAATATTTTCACTTAATGAGTTGGAATAAAAGGTAGAGATGCGGTGATAACATTAAATTTGAAAGCAAAATACTTAAAATGCAGCTATAAAAGAGTAAAGTGCACTCCAGACATTTATCAGGATAAGCATTTTTAACAGAGGACATAAAATCACAAAATAAGCTGAACTGGAAGAGGCTCGCAAGGATCACTGAATCCAGCTCCTGGCCCTGCACAGAACCATCCCCAAGAGTCACACCATGTGCCTGAGAGCATTGTCCAAATGCTTCTCGAATTCTGTCAGGCTTGGTGCTGTGACCACTTCCCTGGGGAGCCTGTTCCAGTGCTCAACAATCCTCTGGGTGAAGAACCTTTCCCTGCCATCCAACCTAAACCTCTCCTGACACAACTTCAGGCCATTCCTTCGGGTTGTGTCCCTGGTCACCACAGAGCAGAGATCAGTGCCTGCCCCTCCTCTTCCCCTCACGGGGAAGCTGTAACTGCAGTGAGGTCTCCCCTCAGTCTCCTCTTCTCCAGGCTGAACAGACCAAGTGACCTCAGCTGCTCCTCATACGGCTTCCCCTCAAGGCCCTTCACCATCTTCATTGCCCTCCTTTGGATGCCTCCAAATAGTTTAATATCTTTCTTGTATTGCAGCACCCAAAACTGCACACAATATTCAAGGTGAGGCCGCCCCAGTGCAGAGCAGAGCGGGACAATCCCCTCCCTTGCCCAGCTGGTGATGCTGTCCCTGATGCCCCCCAGGACATGGTTGGCCCTCCTGGCTGCCAGGGCACTGCTGACTCATACTCAACTTGCCATTGACCAGGTCCCTTTTTGTGGCACTGCTTTCCAGCGTGTCATTCCCCAGTCTGTCCATACATCCAGGGTTGCCCCATCCCAGGTGCAGAATCTGGCCCTTTCCCTCCATATGGTTGGTGATGGCCCAGCCCTCCAACTTGTCAATGTCTCTCTGCAGGGCTTCCCTGCTTTTGAGGGAGTTGACAGCTCCTCACAGTTCTGTATCATTTGCAAACTTACTTAGTATCCCTTCCAGCCCTGTGTCCAAGTCATTTATGAAGATGTTGAAGAACACAGGGCCTAAGATGAAGCCCTGTGGAATTAATTTTAAAAAGGTCTTGCTGCACTCTTATTGGAAATAAGAGATACAATTTGAGCTCATTTGTAGAAAACTACACGCAAGCTGGAACACATGCAGACAAGTGCCGAGTACTGCTAGTGGTGTACAGAGAGCCTAGCATGTGAAAGGAGAAAACATGTATGTCTGTGTGAAAGAGGGAAGACAATTGTGTCTGGTCTGAGTATTTGCCAGGATATCTAGAACTAAGGCAGTGCTGAGTGGGATGCTTTGCAATTGCATTAGTGTGTTTCCAAACCATTAAGTGGAAGTGTGAGGAAATAAGTTTCAATACAAAGGTAGATTGTTATCTACAGATAAATTTGGCTGTTACATTTTTTTTTTTTAGTTTTGGGTATGAAAGAACCCATAGGGCATTAAAATCACAAGAGAATACAACTAAATCAGAGCCCCAAGACATCCACCCACATGGCCCCAGAATGGGAAACAACTTTGAAGAACATACTGCAGAACTGCTTGGAATTAAGAAAATTACCGAGACTCAGACACAGCAACAGAAGACACAAGTTTAAAGAACAGTCTGGTCAACTGCAGCAAACACTACTGACAAATCAAGAAGAATGAGGATAGACTACTGTTTCCGAGATCTTGTCATCAGGGAGTTTGGTGAGAGTTGTTGCAGTTGCAAGCAAGGAACAGAAGCCAAAGTGTAGGAGTTATAGGAGGGAATCACAGAAGAGGGTCTCCAGACAGTAATTATAAACAGCGCCTTCAATGAGCTTAGGAATGGAGAAGAGATAGGCGATGAGATATGATATGAAGAACCAAGTAGGGTCAAAGGTGCAATTTTTAAGAGGCAAATGCTTGCTTATATTGAAAGTGGAAAAGCGCCAGAGGACAGGAGAGGTTAAGAAAGAGAATAAGGGAGGGAAAAAATAAGAGGAAGAACAGAACATAGGGTCACTGGGGCAAGTGGAGGGGGTACAGATGGTAAGTAGACAAGAAACTTCTGCTGCTCTGACAGTGGAGGAGAAAGGACAGAAGGAAGAGGATATGGTATCTACTGTTCTTAGGAGAAAAAGCAAGATCCTATGTGAAGAAAAGCAGCAGAGGAAAGAGAAGAGTTTGAGCAATAAATTACAGAGGCAACTGGGATTTAATTTGTGAATTCAATTAAGTTGGAGAAAACAGCTGTTTTCTAAAAAGATAGCAGGACTGAAAGAAAAAAATATACCATAATGAAAAAAACTGTCCTGGTCTCAGAATATTCACCAGAGATACTCCACAGTATGAGAGCAGAAGCAAATACTGGGAGTTCACAAAGTAGAGTCTGTAATGGAAGGGTTTAATTCTAAGTATGTGCTCAAATCTTTGCTGAATCAAGGCCAGACACAGCTTAACTACATATTCAGTACACAAAAAAGAAAACAGCCCATGAAGCCAGAGATGGAAAGAAGGACTTGCAAGTGAACACATCTATACGGTTACTTTAGCAACGCACAGCTATACGCTGTTTTGTTCACTCAGGTTTTGTGAAATCAGATTCCTTTCCTCTGAGAAAAAGTGATAAAAAGAAGTTTTCTACCTGTTTCACCTGGCAGAGTTTACCCAGTCTCTGGCCTGTCTACAGATTTCACTGCAGATGACCATCACTCGCTCTTCTATTAAATTGTTTCCTATGCATATAAAACAAAAACAAAAAACCCACAACAACTTTACCGTGTAATATTTTGCACAAAAATGCTGAACAGCCTCTGGGGATGGGGAGGGAGAAGGAAGAGGAAGAGAGTTTTCAATTTCTTCCAGTATGCCAAAACCAAATGTCAGTGTTCCACAAATGGTACAGACAGTATAAGGTCCCCATGATCAAGGTCACTAGAAATGGTGATAATCACATCAGCTCAATGCCTGTGAAGTGAAGGATATAAAACCACAAACAGGGTAAATGAGCAGAAATTTCTTAACCAAAGGGTGTTAAAAGGAAAATGAATCCAAGCAGAAACTGAACTCTATGTTGTAATCAGCCCTTTGTCAACTTGTTTCAGCAGGAGTCCCAGAGCCAGTTCCACAGCTGCTACCACAGCTGGAAGCATGAAGCCTCCTGAGAAGCCAGTTGCAGACTCAGATGCTGCTGCTTCCTGTTTATTATTATAGTGTAAGTTTGCATATAATTTACCATGTTCACTGCAGATGTATTTATTTTTACTGGATGTTTGTGATAAAATGTACATGCCTATCATTTGGTGAATTCATAATATTAAGGTTGATCTATTCTGTCTCTTTGCAAAGAAAACCATTTGTTAAAAACAGGAAATCTTTACCATAGGGAGAGAGAAAACACAAAGAAGAGAAGAGAGAAAGGAGATTTTCCAGAAACAGGATCACCAAGCCAAGTCCAAAATGTGTAAATAAGGCCAGGATCTTTTTTCCACATTTGACTTAAAAAACAACCAAAAAACACCCCCAAACACCCCCCATCCCCCCCAAGAAAGAAACAATCTCTCCATGTACTTAGTGCCCAGTTACAAGTAATATATATCCTATTCTCAGTGAATACTATAGAAAAAAATATTTGTTAATATTTTTAGAATGCCCAAAACCCACTGTTAAATTGTGAACTATGTTCTAGATAATAGCTACTTCTCTAAAAATATAACCAAACTGTTACAATAATGAAGGGCCACTTAACCGTTTAACTGTCAATAACTCTCTCAAGTTATCCATGAAGCAATCAGTAACATACTAGCAAATACATCACACTGTTACTTTATAATGTCGTACTAACATTTCACATCTGATTTACGCTACCCTTTAAGAAGACACGGGGATCCTTTTTACTTCCGACAGGGATCCCTTTTTTTTTTTTTTTTTTTTAAAGCAGCTCTTCTAGCCTGCTATTAATATTTTCTCTCTGCATGTACAAAAACAATGGGTAAAAGTCAGTATAAATTTATTCCTCAGGAAAACCCCCCACCTCATGTAGCACAATCATCCAGTATGATTGAATTAGTACAATGGCTCCAAGATCCTTTTCTTAACCCGTTGCCAGAACAGAGAAATGCACTAAGTCCCCATATCCCAGCAATCTCTGGCTTCTTCAACTTCTCCAGGGCACTGATTCCAGCTGGCTTAATACTGCGTAACCCTGTAGATCTGTTTACCATTCACGTAAGAAAATGTGTTGCTTCCAAGTCTATTAAATGCTATCTACATTTTGTTGTTTCCATAACCCCAAATATAGGCTCACTTACAGTGACATGAAGGTGTTACACTGGTTTTACCATCTAGAAAAGTGATAATAGTATAAATTACAATATTATCAAAATAATTGTGACTGTACTAAACTAAAGAGTAGTCTTTAAAATGGGCATTTTAAAGCAATGTAAAAAAGCATGTGTATTTGAGCCCTAAGTATTCCAGAATACCAGAAAATATGAGTTCTGAGTTTCTGTCTTTATTCATAAAACACACGCAGCTTCGAACTGTATGTATTTGTGCAAAACTGAATTGTTGAATTTATCTTATGGTATTTCTAATTACGTATCAAAAATTCACTACTGTAAGGCCATCCAAATATCTCAACTTAAGTTATTTAGGATGGACTGTAATAAAAGAAAAAAAAAAGAACACTGTTGAACTCAATTATAAATATCAGATTATCTTGATAATCAGAAGTTTTAGATAATCAGGATGTGCCTTTATAAACAAAACAGACTTCACTACTAGTTTCTAAAACCAATTGTTACAAGTATATTAAAATAAAAACAGTGTATTCTTCCACATCTTTTTTTTTTCAAAATAAATCCAGATATCATTATCACAAGACAAAAATCACTAAAATCAATTATTAAAGTCTTGATTATATGTTGTTTAATATGTGTATTGGCATCAAAGTGAATCAGTAATTATTTCCTATAAGCAACAAGGAATTACATATGTTGCAACCTGTTAGTTTTATTCTCGTATAATATAAAAGGTGAATAATAATGCACATCATAGTTTGTTATCTATTTTTCATGGAAAAAAATTTACTATATTTCAAGTATATCAACCAGTATCTGAATTCTGTACAAACACAGATATAAGCCAAATATTGATACATTTCAAAATGCTTTTATGTACTGTGAACGGCACCATACAAGCCATTCTTAAAAGACATAGGACATAAACAAAGGAATTACATAGAGTAGTTCAGAATTAATGTGTGATTACATGTGCTTTAATTTATGAAGCAGCAACTTTGTAAGGAAATGCTTCTAGAGGTATTTTACAGCAATCATTTGTATCTGTTTTTCTAACACTGAACCTCTAAACAGTTGCATACACATTCACATTTTCACAAATGGCCCTAAAGTGGCTACTCGCATGAAGATTTTTCAGGTCTGGGACATAAATACCGCTTTTAATTGCTGACCATGGAGAAGTGGTTTTTTAGTAGAGGAAAAAAATTACAGCCTTTCAGACTTACATCCCCTGTTCATTTTTTATTAAGAATAAGCCTGTCCTATACAGAACTGAATGTTTCAGAGGGAAGTAGTATGATTTTATATCATTGTCAAAGGATGCAAACCACCATTTGTGGAAAAGAGGGAAAAATCCCAGTCTTTACTTCCTTTACTGCTCTATTGTACTAATTGCAATTCACTCCTGTGTCTTTTTAAATTTTGGAATACATTAACTTAGAAGAACTTAGCTTAATGGAATACATTAACTTGGAAGAAACTAGCTTAATCAGAATTTACTTAACATTTTCTTCATACGTACATTCACGATATCTTTAAGGACACTCCAAGTGACCCTTCCAATTACCATTTCCCACCATTTTTTATTAATCCTGGCTGTCAGACTCAATTTTTAATCACTGACTAAGTTTTGATTTTTTTAATAGTACTTGAATTATGCATTAAAAGGTGCAAACTTAAAACCAGCACTATTTCGTGTCACTTTACATATAAAACATGCAGAGCAGTAATTAGCTGACCACACAGTTCATAACTGATTTGGCTCAGTGTCTTCACAGAGTGTGTCCCAGATGTCATTTAAAGTTTTTATGCATGTACCAAAAAAAACCCCAAAACCAAACTGATCCCCAAACAAAAACCAGCAAAACCCCACCCCTTTATGATGCTAATAAATGGTCTAACTTCTACAACCATATGCAACATTTCAATTCTTCATAAACATTTGAACTAATTTAGTAAACATTTAGAAAACTGTGGACTGTGCTACAGATTTTAAATGTGACAGCTGACAACATAAATTTTCTGAATGATGATGGAGTCAATGTTAGTGCAGCTGTAGTAACAGTAAGACATGCAAAAGCTTAAAGTTTAGTTTCAACCGTTTGCACGCATTTTTCATAAGATTTAAGGATCACCAATGATTTATGCTCACTACATGAATTCTAAATTGCCAGCAAAAATAGGAAATAAAATTTGAACCCCTTAAAATTATTTTTGGAATTATTTTTCAACTGCTCAAATAAGGCGTTAGGAGAAGGCACTAAATTATCCATTTCCTGCAAATAAATAACGCTTTAAACAGTAATAGAACTTCAGAAAGGAAACAATCTCTGTATTGAAATGAACACAAATACAATTTATGCATATTATTATTTTTATTACTTTAGTAATTCTAGCAAAATATTTAGCCTACAAATTTATATTAGAATTAAAAATCTTTATTCCTGGGAGCGTTCTTGAGGAAGGGCTGCAGGTTTTGGCTATGGTTCTCTAAATCAGCCAATGTCTAAAAGGGTGATTAAAAACTAAGTCCACAGAGTAAAAATCTTTCTCTGTATAGTCAACAGCTTCATTTTGTGATACCTTGCAGCACAAAGCCTATTAATACATTTCTTCTAGCTCTTGTAATTTACACAAATTACAAGGTCCTAATCCTTTGCCTATGCACAGGTAGGATGGGATTCATTTGTTCTTACTTCTGATATAAGAGATAATCATCCACACCTTAGCCTTACACAGGCCACCTATAGAATGACCAACACTGGATGGACCTAAACTCCTTTGCAGCCAAAAGGATGGACCATCCAGAGAGTGTTTCATCTTATCCTATGGCAGGTACTTTTAAAAATCACATATAGTAAACCACAGCATGAAGATTGCCTAATTCCCCCTGGTAACTACTAGAAGATTTAGGATGACAAGCTCAGACTTGTTGTGTGGTCATCCTCAGATGTGCGTCATGTTGCAATAGTTATAAACAACATATAATTACTGTCTGTAAATAATAGTCACACAACAAAAACCCTGAAACTAATCTTCTTCAGTTGAGTAACAACCAGTAAAACCATGAGCACCTATTCAAAATACTGAATATCAAAAAAACTTGCCACAAACCCTTGACTCTCTCAGCATTTAAGAAATTTTGCATGGAATCAGAATACCAAAATGCCATTTATTTTATCTGTCACTAAAAGCACCTTCTTCAGCACAGACTTTAATAGCTAATTCTTTTTTGATTGTTTTATTTCCAGGGAAAAGTCACCATGGTCGCACTGAGTACTTCTGTGAAATCTCAGTTTAAGTTTTGCTTTCTGATTATCTTTTAATTTTTTTCATTGAGGGAGAGAAACCCAGTGTTTTATCTCATTAAATACAATGAAAAACTCCAGAAGTCTTCCAAATGTACTGCAATATTTGGGAACTAATTAACTACTTTCTCTCAAGAACTAATGAATTCCCTGTAGTAGTGCAGGCTTTTCTTGGGTGCTGCTACCAGAGAAAATCATGGTTTAGTTTCCTAGAATTAAGTCCAAAATGTCTGTCTGCTTCCATTATCTCCCCCCTCACAAGCATCTGAAATGTTGTAAACAGATTTACTTACTTCCTGGATTTGTCATTCAAAACTGGTGCTTCTTCTTTAAGGGCATTTTTTCATTTTTTGACTAATTAAAAGTTTTAAGTCCACCTTCTAGACCTTTGTTCTACTGCTGAGAGATCTACTATTAAAAAAAAGAAGTCCTTCTGAATTCTGTATTTATACATTTGAGCTTCTGCTATTTTTTTCTGGTCTTCAGAATTCTACTCAAGAAAATACACTGGAGCTTTAAAGAAAGCAGTGAGGTATACGGACACTACGCAATCCCTTTCGATTATTATTTCTGAGCAATCACTCTGTCTCAATGCTTCCCAAAGACTCTTGTAACTCTGCAACCCATGAGGACTGCATCCGAATGAGTATGAACAGGGAGGGACATGGGTCAAAATATCACAATACATGGTAATTATTCTCTTTAAAACATATTTGCATAGAGTCTGATGCATAATATTATTTTATTACTCATTAATTACTATTTTGACTCCTCAAAATCTTCCTGGGATGGATTTTTTTAAAAGTGCATTCAAAATCCAAACATATGGTGTTAACCAGTTCTCTTTTATCTTCTAACGTACTAGAGTGTTCAAAAGCTTCTTTTCAATATTTTCATATACCAAAATCCATGAGAATTATTACTTCAGTAAGGGTTTTTTGTTATGAAATAAGGCTCCACATTCTGCAGTTTAGATTACCAGCAGGTTTTTAGCAGATTGGCTACTTTATTATTGAGTTATATTAGATCGCCCTGGAAAAATACCAGCAGTTCTGTCTTAAAATTTTCAATTTGTTAAAGTGTAACATTAGTCCATCATCGTATCTCCTGCAACTCAATCTCTAATTTTTACTGGATAAATTAATTCTTGAACTAATATAATGTGATGAAGATACAACATTCACATAAATGTAGCTTCTCTTCAATATATATATATCCTCTCTATTTGGATCCTTTACTTGGTTACCATCCCACAAATTGACTTACTCTGTTAATGGCTATTTAATTCTGAATGATTCACCTTTCCTAGATCTGTAAACCTAAGGAAGAAAGCTATAGCTGAAGTGCACTTACATAATTCTCATCCACAACTTTGAATCTGCTCACTTTGCAGTGCATCCGATATTAAGCAGTTCTCTGTTGAAGTGTTCTGTAACATTCTGCACCTGGCATGACAGACTCAATAAAATTTTCCTCCATGTACTGTATGAAGTTTATCTTATGTTTGCATATTGCAGTGAAATTACAGATAGCTGTACTGGATACACAAAGTAAGCACTTTCAAAATATAATCTGATTGTATTTTCCCTGAGTTCAGTTATCTCCTTTCTCTTCATCTCTGTACTGCTCTTCTGTGTGCTTCACTACCTGGTTCTTGATATTTCTCCCTTTTATCTCTTTGCTTTGTTTTTGTTCTTTAAATTAGAACTTAATTTTTTTTTTTGCTGTGCTGTTCTTCTGTTTCACCATTTTCTGCCTCCTACTTCTTTCTCTTTGTTTTTCTTTCTGTGTGAAGAAAAATAAAAGCCACGCGGTTTGTTGGACAATAGACAATAAATGTTTGGGAATGTTGTACAATCCTGTCATGAGAACAGTTACTTCCATCACGTCAGTGTATCAGCGCCAGAATAATTGCTTCTGGTATGTTATAAATGCAATACACGTAATCTGTGGGAGGAAAAAAGCACCAGGTTGCCACTTTTCTAAACGTGTGAAAACTAGCGCACAGAAGACAAGTTAATATTTTAAGCTGAAAATCAAACTACAGTACACCACAGGGGTTTCTTCATCACCTACAATTTACATCTCATGGGCAAGTTCCAAAGCCCCTTTTCTGACACCCTCCATAATTACCCCAAAACTTCTGCAATACATAGGCTGTGAGCATTTCCTGTATGGTTGGTTGCCTATATTGTACCACTTGGTTGAATTTTATTAGTTAAATACAGGGAAATGAAACAGAAAATATCTCCTAACACGCCTAGACATCTGAAAAAATCAGAAAACAGAAGTTTAGAGAAAAAATGTTCACAAGTGCAAAAAGTTTGTTGCTATACACATGCTGTTTTTTCTGAATTGACTGCCTATTCCCTTAACCACACCTGCCTGGGACCTAAAATTCAGGCATCCGTGAGCTTAATACTCCTGGAGAACTCAAATTTCTAGTTATGTTCTCAGGTCAGAATTTAGTTTTAGAAAAAATGTGATGAAAAGTGGTGGCAGAGAGCTTTTAAATAACAGACCTCTTATACGAGAAGTTGCTCAGGGAGGCAAATCCTGACTCTACCTGGCAGATTAGCAGCTGGAAAAAGTACTTGAACTCTGGTACAAGTTACTGTTTCTTAATAGAATGAATGTCCTTACTTCTGTATTCGGTTATTTTCCTCCTGAAACATACCCAAGCTAAGGAAAAAGAACCCAAGCATTTATGAGCTATCCTTGGTTGGCTCTGTGTGCGTGCAGAAATCATAGAAGCACAGTATGGTTTGGGCTGAAAGGAACCTTAGAGATCATCTAGTTCCGATGCTCCTGAAATGGGCAGGGACACCTCATTCCAATAGACCAGGCTGCTCAGAGCTCCATCCAACCTGGCTTTGAACAACACCTCCAGGGATGGAACATCCACAACTTCTCTGGGCAACCTGTTCCAGTGGCTCACCACCCTCACAGTAAAGAATTTCTTCCTAATGTCTAATCTAAACCTATTCACTTTCAGCTTGAATCTTTTCCCCCTTGTCCTATCATTACAGCTCTTGATGAAGAGTCCCTCTCCAGCTTCCCTGTAGCCTCCTTCAGATACTGGAAGGTAGCTATGAGGTCTCCACAAAACCTCCTCCCGGCTGAACAGCATCAACTTTCTCAGCCTGACCTTGTAAGTGACATGCTCCAGTTCCTCTGCTGGACTTGCTCCAACAGTTCCATGTCCTTCTTATGCTGGGGAGCCAGAACTCTATGTAGCACTCCAGGTGGCATCTCATCAGAGCAGAGTAGAAGGGCAGAATCCCCTCCCTTGCCCTTCTGGCCACACTGCTTTTGATGCAGCCCAGGATACAACTGGCTTTCAGGGCAGTGAGCACACACTGCCGGCTCAGGTTGAGCTTTTTGTCAACCATCACCCACAAATCCTTGGCTTGGACAAGACGATCTCCAGAGTTGTCTCTCAACCTAAACTATACTGCTGTTCTATGATCCTCTGGGGCAGAGGTATAACTAGAAGTTAGATTTCCCTTTCTCAAGGCAAATGGCCAAACAACCACACACTGCTGTGAAAAGAAGTATGGAGTAGCATTACCTTATTGCTATTTCTGGAGCAAAGAGAGAACCCAATATTTATTTCCAGACAGCTTTTCAAGTATTTAGTCTCTGAGGTAACTACCTCCACCTATTTTCAAGTCCAGGTATTTTCTGAGCATGATGTAGTTTACATTATTAATATTCCTCAAAGAATCTCACTGTTGAGTTTCTCCTTGAATCTATGAAAATGCCCTTCTGCATTCACAGGGACCTCCACAAATAATCTAAGGTAAGTAGTTCTTACCTGTGATGCAAAAGAAAACGGAAACAAAAACCAATACTGTTCAAGAGGGAGTACCATTCAGGATAATTTTAAGTTACAAAATAAATGCTGGACAATTCTAGTTTCACGCACTGCAGACTCAAAATTTTCAATGCCTGGGTTTTCAGGATAACTTATATACAGAATAAGATTTTTCTTAGGAGTAAATTTGTTTTCTCACTTTTATACCTCGATGCTACAATGTATGAAGTGATATATTATGAATTCTACAATAAAATAAAAATTTGTAGGGCATTTTTTTAAGGTGCCAGCAAGTGTTACGAATTCTGAACAGCATAAAAGAAACTTTATTCTGTCATCTGCAGTAGTAAATATAAATGTGTATAATAAAATAGTTATCTCATAAACACAGCTTTCTTTTTTCAATTTCCACAGCAAAAGAGTCACCATCAGTAGTTAAAAATGCAGAAATAACTAAATGTATTCAATCTTAAAAATAAAAATCACAGTAAAGACTATTATTACAATTCATCCACAATGTGAAAATTTGGCAAAAAACTTTTCTACTGGTACCAAATAACCCCTGTAACAATGACTCAAAAAACTCTGTATTACTTTAGAATCTGTATATTTACCCACGCACTGGAATATTCATATTCTTTGCAGATTTAGTGACTTCTTCAAACCTTTCTAAGCTTTCTTCAATTGAACAATTAATATTCATTTTGCTAAAAGATTCAGACGCTGCGCCAAATACTGAGACTTCTGTAGCTCCTGCTGCAATCTAAAACATACATTTCAAGAAAACAGAATGGTAACACTATATTAAAGTATTAGATTAAGCATTTAATTCGGTAAAACATTCTAAAATTTTAAAGTACATTAAGTATACCATCTATATCTAAAATCTAACTTTAATTCCATTTTTTTTAAGCTGTCACATACAGACAGATTGAATCAAATTTTGAGGTCATTCACTACAGCATATTTTCTTCTTCTTCGCAATTAGTTAAACATGTTTTTAAAGTAATGAATGATAAAGGTAATAAGATGTAGGAAATCACATGAACCAACTATACAAACAACAATGATTGATATTTATATTCATCTTTTTAGAAGAGGAAAAGATCATATAACAACTCTCACAATGTCTGGTCCTCCTGAATACCAGGAAGTCGTTTTCATGCTTGGGAAAGCTCTCTGTGTGCATATGTCTAAAGCACCAACAATAACCAACAGGGATTTCCTTGTTAGAGCCAGCTCTAGGATCAAGGGCTCTATTGGTCTTGGTGTCACAGTCCATATGGATAATATGGAAAATGTGTATGTGAGAGTCTGCTGAGAGAAGTCTCAGAGCAAACACCAGTCTAGAAAATGTGTAAATGTGGTGACTACACTGAGGGGGCAATTAACCTGAGCTTGTTTTCAGTACCTCAGTAAATCAACTAACATGAGGCAAACTAGAAGGCTGAAAGCCACCTGATAGGAGAGGAAAACATTTAAGCTTAGGAGAATAGTTAACTAACTCTTGCTCTCCAGTCAGAAAAATACTCTTGTTCGATGAAAAAGTATGGAGCTTTTGCCTTTACTCTCTGCCTCTGCAGGATAACGTCTAAAATTCAGTACCCTTACATGGACAAATATTCTTTCAAACAGAGGGAAAAAGTATCAGCAAGGAAGAATTCAGGAGTCATCTACAACTATTTTTTTCATTGTTTTCCCTTCATCATATCACTAAATACAGTGCAGTGATAAAGCAAAATTAATTCAACTCATATAAGCTACCATTGAGACAAAGTTGTGGCACTATAATATGACTGTTGATAGTTAAGTCAACTATGCACAGGATTCTGTTTTAACAGGCATTTCAGTAGAGGAACTGAATGATAGACTAGACCACATATGTCCACCAAGCAGTATGCTTTCCAAATGCAGCTTGTCCTACATCAGGACAAAAGCAGAAGCATTAAAAATTTTCAAAAAACAAAAGGAAGTGTAAAGATTTGACTGGCAATGTGTATATTTTAAGAAGACTGAACTGCTCAATTTTCACACTTTTAAACACTTTGAGTCTGTAATTTTGAATATTTTGGAAGAACTGAAACAATTTAAACTTTCAAACCTAACCACAATGAAATCCAGAATTGCTATAAAGCTTTTTCATTTAAATGAGTCTTTCCTCATCCTTCTTCAGTACTTTCCACCAAGACACCCTTCAGAAACTTTTCTAGGGCCATCAAGTCAAAGAGGAAGAACTGTCTTGCCCTTTATATACAAGCACCACTTAAAGGAACTTACAAAGTTCTTGGTCAATGCCTCCATTAAAATATGAATACATGGAGCTTAACATCTATGTATATAATATGTGATTTTCCCCATTTTTCATAATGAAAATTGAGAGTTTTCAGTGAAAAAAACTATAGCTTATTTCTAACATTAAATAGCTAGTTTCGGTAGTGAACTGAAAGTGTCTGAAACATAAAAGAGGTAAATATGGACAACACCTATGAAGGCACTTACAGCAGAATGAAAACCTTGAAGATTAGGTGTGAGAACAGGATACTGGACTCCAGGATGCCGCTCAATGCCCCTCATCACTTCTTTGTGATCTGCCATCTAAAATATATAAATAATTTGTATTGATCAGCAGCTATTTTCTGATCTTATATAGCTAAACAGAAATTTGCTTAGTCTTTGGTTTTGCCTTCATTACTTTTACAGTTCATAAAACAAGTCTAACAACAAGGGGCTTAAACGGATTTTGTACAAATACTCTTTTTTAATTTCTTAACTTTTGACTATTTCCGTTGTAATCTTTTTAGATCTACATGAATATAGAACTGGGGTTAAGACTTCTACAGTGTTCCTTTGTGTGTATCTGTAAAAATATAATTTGCATTACAAATTGACAGACTTATGATCTTGCTGTTCATGAAGTGTTATAGCAACTTTAACTTTGCTTCACTGGACTCAATAGATGGAATTAACAGAATAACTGAGATTTTAAAAACATACTAATCTTGAAAACTTCAGCACTCTGATAAATGCAGCTTCACAATGCTAAGCCTAACAACTTGTATTACTCAACACTGTAATAAGAACATTTGAAAAGACTCAACAGGTCTATTCTTAAAAATACAGCAAAACCCAGTCATCTGCATAGTGTAACGTTTTAATATATTTTAAAAGTTTAGAAACTTTAGAAAGTTTCTTTCTAAAGAAGAAAATACTTCTTTATTATTGCAAAGATCAGAGCACTTGTTTTCCTTAGTCTCCCCTCACAAAAGAAAATCTGCCTTTTTAAGATACTCTTACATTTTTCTCACACATTTAAGACTAAATATACTCCCTGTACTAATCAAGAAGATGAATGAAAGACTTATTCATTTGATAAAATGTGGATTATTTAGACAACCACATTTTCTTAAAAGAAGTGGGTTGAAAACAAACATTTTTCAATGGCATGAACACCTGAAAACAATACAGTTAATAAAACATATCCCTCTTATTCCAGGTCTTAAAGATACTGAGTTTTAAAAAAAAGAATAGTGCATTTTAAATGCTTTTTAAATGAGCTCTTGTAAAAGCAAATCTCTCAAGCAAACGCTATTAAACTGGATTTCTGTTTCTTTCCACAACGGTGAAAAGTATTTTGAGAAGTACCATATGAAAAGATATGTGAACTACAGAGCTTTCATTACTCCTTATTTTCAGCAGATACCTTACTGATAGCTATGCAGTACCACAATTGTAAAGGCACAGTATTAAATTATACCACATTATTAACTAAGAATACTACTGGTAACCTGGAATCTTCCTGTTACCTTCTATGAAAATGAATGGATTAAAAATATCAGAAAAATCCATGTATTGTTCTTCAAATGTAAGCCCAGCATGTATCTATAAGGAAGTGGATATATGGTACAAAAGGTATTTTATAGCCAGACACAATTCATTTCTTATCAGGAAATAAGTGATAGCACAAAACAACTTTTTGTCTTTGTGAACTAAATTGGTCAGATAACCTCACAAAAGACCCTTTGTTAACACCTTAGTTTTTTAAGAACAATTTTTCATTCCTTAATTTAATATAAGTAGTAGCTACATTTCTCAGGGCAAAGAAGAATGTCTGAAAACAAATGATAAATTAAATGGCAAATGCTGGAACTAAATTCACACTCCACAATTATAGCTCGCTTAAAATATACTGGAAAACCAAAATGACACTTTTCCAATCAGTATAGACCTGCCAGATCCAAATAATATTATATGTATTAAATCTGTCCCATTGCTATTTTTCCTCTAAGTAAAATCCCATCTTTGCACATATTGCCTGTTATAAGATTTTAAATTGTAATAAAGTATTTCGTTTCCCAATTTCTTTAAAAGTAAGCTACCTAATAGTAGGTATTTATAATTTTTGGCTGTTTATGTTATAGGTGTAGGATCCTGTTTTATATGGCACCTTGCTACTGTGGAACTTTTCCTTTTAGATTTTTCAGTAAAAAAATCTTTGCCAAAAACAACAGTGGATGGGAAACCATAAAAAATTTAAAATACTAAAAACAGAAATAAGTGAATGAGTGATCTAAACATAACTGTAAATTCTATTCCCATGACCGATCAAAAGAAAGAAAGAAAGAGCAAACAAAAGACTTAGTAGCCTGCACCCTCTGTCAAAGCAAGACAATCTTACCTTTTAAATAAAAAACATTTTAAACACAAGCCATTAAAACAAAGTATTCAGACATGAATTTAAGATAAGAGGGGATTGCTTTTTTTTTCTAAACTGACAAATCTTTGCTAAATTTGGTACTCCTAACGGCTCACAGGAAAAGGAAATAATTAAACAAGAAAGGAAGAAATACACCTTTACTTTAGACTTTTCTTCTAACATTTAAAAAATTACATTATTCTCTGTTGCAGAAACTGACAAAGTGTGATGGCACTTGGAAAAACTTAACCTATTCCCTTTTTAACAGACAAGATATCATTGCCCCTGCATTGATGCCAAAGAAATTCTGCATTGTCACTCTTCTCTTCTCCTTTCCTATTATCCTTCTTCTAGACTCTTCCCTGGTGACCCAGAGAACGCTGAAATAAAGCAAAGGAGTGCCTCAGAGTGTTGTACAGTTTGCTTTGCTAATTCATGAATAAGCATATTCAAGCCATACTATGTTTTATCTCAGAGAAAAGCCTAGAACACAGTCCAGGCCCGGGATGTATTCTCAGTTTAAAACGGACAAACTTTATCTACATTTTGTCAGATGTGTAACATGCAATAGACATTGTTAAAACCGAAGTATTTTCTCAAATTAATTAACTTCTCGTTTTAATTTGTAAATAACTTATATTCTTATCAAATATAAAGTATTCAAATGCTTCTGTACAAACAAGTCTGCAATTTCTTGGAAAATAGTTTAAATTACATAGACAAGTATCGACTTACTTCCTTATTTGCAGAAAATAATTAATTTGCACAAATAGGAGCTAAACAGTAAACTTCAGGACTAAGCCTGAATTTGCAGCGCTAAATCTCAAATGAAAACGTTGCACTCTAATCCGAATGCTGTTTTGCTGCCAATTCCAAAAAGGCTAGGTCTTCTGCTGAATTCTACAAAATGTAAAAGTTAATTCTGGAAAAATAATGAGCAAATTACTATGATTCATCAAAATTTAAGTGTAGTTGCTGATAGAGTGCTAGAACTACAAAATAAGTAATGTGCCTAACTACTACTCCATATACAGAAGTCCCAAATTTAGATCTTCCAAACACATTTCCAAATGTGGAAAATTACATTTCACTTAGTGAAAAAGAAAATAATGTATACTACTTTTCTTTTTTAGATCAATGACTACTAGTTTTAGAAGAGTAGAAAGGAAGTAGGAACAACATTAAATTATATTAATGATGTGTCACCATCCCAAATCTTTAGTTACAACTGCATGTTACATAAATAAATGGAATGGCATTTAAACTGAAATAGTTCTGAATGAAGATAATTTTACATACCTGAGGCACCCATTTGGATGAAACAAAACTGGTCACTTCTATTGCAGGCAGGCCCGTTTTGGAAAGCTGGTTGATTAACTCAATTTTTGTATCTGTTGGGACTATCACCTACAGACATGGAGACATACTTGAGCAAAGTATTCCATACATAAGAAACTTTTGTAAGTGAAATGTTCCCTGTACATAACCAATACTTTTTTTTTAAATAATGAACTACACTTGCACATTTTACCATAACTACTGTTTCCTGACAGTAGGAAGTATAAGGAAGGTGTAAGGAAGGTACTAGGCGGTGTACATGATCTTACTCCATTTTCTGTCCATCACAAAAGGAAGCACTTCTGTGTAACTGGTTATAGATCTGGCCTCATTATTTGTTATTAACCAAACACCAAACTAGCAACAAGCAACAAAGGAAATACTAACAGTGCAACCAGAGAAAAATGAGAGGAAAAAAGCTCCACAGCTGAAGCAGAGTAACTCTATTCTGCTAGTACTACTAACATCTCTGATATCAGTAACAATGATACATGTGAGCTGATCCTCCTGTTTGTGGAAATAGATGACTGTTTCGATATATGTACCCTATAACCTCTTTTAATCTTCTTCCACCACCCTTCCCTACCACCCTTCAGGCAAATAATGCTATCAAAAGAGTAATATTTTTCTCCCGTGTCTCTTTAGCAGGAAGCACGATAAAACCTATTTTATTATTCCTTTTATATTAGCACTTGAAGCAGAAACACAAGTTACAAAGATAGCCAATGTTTCATAGTGTTTACCAATTATGTCACAACAGAATGTTATTGACTGACAAGACAAATTCCAGTAAAAAGAAATGTTAAGTAACAGAAAGGCTAGTTAGCCAAGTATAGAAAGAAATTATATGATTTAAAACCTGGGTAAATAGGAATACACTTTTATTCTAATATAAAGAAAAGGTATCAATATTAAAAGAAATAGATATATTTAATAGTACAAAATGGAAGAAACATAATTAGCAGGATGTACATGTTCTACACAATGAAAATAAGACTAACATCCATGTCAAAGCATACACACACAAAAAAGAGAAAAGTTACCTTTTCATTTTGTAATCCATCCCTTGGCCCAACTTCTACAATCTTTATGTACTCAGGCAGTCCAGATGCTTGAGGTTCCTGAAATAAAAATCAATACTGAAAACCAAAAAACAATTAAGGTAACCAAGAGCAAAAGGTACAGCTTGTACTTGTCCTTTCATACGATTCTGGGTATAAAGTCATATTGTCAACATTAAGTTTGCTCAGGGCATTTAAAAATCTGTGAGAACATGTTCCACACCTTGACCTAAGGAATAAAAGTTAAAAACAGAAGTTAGTGAATGTTCCACCGCTCCTTTGAGGTCATAGAAGTTTATTAAAAATGTATATAGAACCATAAATGAACACTGAGTTTTACAGTGAGAAATATTTCCATTTCAAAAATCTTTCCAATGAACAATCCAGTCCTCCAAACTTGTAACTGAACGTTCTCAATTTAACCTAACAGGTACTTCTCTGTAAATGTTTGCAAGACTTGGCTATAAATCTGAAAATAGCATAGCAGTCAAGAAATGTTAAAGAGATTATTAATGATAAATGAAAGTTATTTCTCTGACTGAAGATGAAGGTTTTTTAAAAGGATTTAAAGGAGAACAAGGAAAGCCTCTAGTAGATAAGAAGAATTTTTCAGGTGTAAGGAAAGGCAGGAGGCTGACGGGGACAGGAGGAAAGGAAGGCAGCAGTAAGGTCAAAAGGCTAAGGATAACATGGGGAACTGGAGGGGGAGGAGAAATGAGAACAGAAAAGCAGGTGAGGGGAAATGAAACTTCCGTTTTTATTATTTCGCTGCTCTGTTATTGAATCAAGTTGACAGGTGTGGCAGTTAATGTAAACTGGGCCTTTAAGTCCTGAAACAGTTCAGAGCGGTTGGCTGGATTGAACCGCAAAAGCTGTGTGCACTTAAAAACACAGCCCATGGCTAATTCGGGGCATGCTGTCCATGCCCATGAGGGCAGGAGGGACACAGGCAGCCTTGCCAGGAGCTCTGGAAATACCCTGTTTTCTGTATTGCACTGAAGACAGAAGCCAAACCAGTTCTCCATTTTAGTGTTGAAAGCCTGAGCTGGGAGTAGTACAAGCTACCTGCAGGACAGCTGCTCCACTGAACCCACCAGCTCTCCCAGGAGTTTAACCCCACTGGACAGGCAACAGTGTCAGCACAGGGGGACAGCTCCCACCCACGGGAGTAACAGCTCCCCCAGACTGGAGACACTCCGTAAATACAGCCACTAATCTCACAACATCCACAACTAAAGGAAAACCCCATATTTTATTCCTCCCTGACTAGTATCATCAGGGTTGTTTCAACCAAACGGCTGGTAATTTCTCCTCAGTAATGGAAAATGAGCATGCCTATGAGCACCCTTGGTTTCTCCCCGCATTCTTGGTGCCTGTGGGCAATTCTCTGCAGGACTTGCCAAAATACAATAAATATATTTCAGACCATTTACTGTGTATTTATCTGAGCCGGGTAAAAAGAATGGGAAACAGCTGTATAGCATCTATTTGATCACATGGAACATCTGGTAAGTTGAAACTCTGTCAGGCCCTGCTAAGCCCACACTCACTGACAGTATAAACCTACTTAAATGTGAAGGTAAAACCTTCACATCTGCTGCATATTGTTCCTCTTAAGTTATTTTCACAAATATGGCACTGCTTCAGCACTACAGGCATAAATCTGGGTTATTTCATGATTATCAGATCCTTCTTGCTGCAAGACAAACGCCACAGCTGCGCTATGACTGAAGCTGTGACTGGAAAATAAAAAGGGAGCTAAAACAGATTATGTGAACCAAAGCTTAATTTAGAGTATGAAAAATGTCCATAAAAGTTTGAGAGCAAAAATGTTGAATTTCTAGGCCAAATCTTGTAAATCTTATTTAGTGCCTACAGCGGCAAAACTTTTGTGGAAATCAAGAGCTGTACCTGTCTTTTCAGAACAGTTCATGCAGTCACATCAGGTGATGTCTGCAGCCCTTGGAGTTCATCAGGGTCAAAAGTTTGGAGGGGATATTGCAGAAAGAATTTCAAGTATTGGTTTTTATTTTTTGTCTGTGATATTACAGATATACAATCTCTTTGAACCATACTCCAGGCCTCTCAGCCCCTGATTTTCTCTACAGCCTTCCTGTTCACTAGTCATTCCCAACTTGAATTCACTGTTCTTGGAGTGAGAACAACACTGAGAACCTCATAGGGAATGACTCCCACATACTGGAAACCCAAGGCAGTACTATAGACAAATCCTTACACTCTTCAAGTTGATGAACTAACAGCTTAGAATAAACTTCTTGGCTCTGAGTCCAGAAGAGTCTTGCTTTGCATTGTATTTCATATAATTTTATTTACGGTACATTGATTGCTCCTATCTTCAATGTCACTCAGTTTCTCCTGTGTGGCATCCAGTGTTGTATTGAAAATGTCTCCTGTGTTATCAGCAGATATTACCATCTTGATACTTTCTTGTGAAAACTTTTGGACTAATATCATTACCTTACTTTAGTACAAACATACATTATCTCAAAAAAATTGGAGCAGTGCCATAGAAGAAAGTTGTTTTAAAAAAACATGGAGGAACTCCACCAGCAATGTCTTTCCAGTCTAATATATCTGTTTATTTCCTCCTCGGCCAGTTTCTTATTCATTTCACAACTTATGTTCTGATCATCCTTCTCCCTGGCATAACCAGTAATTTCTCTTGTGCTGCATTGCTGAAGTTCAGATAACAAGCAAGTCAAAGACAGGCTGAATGCTTAGGTTCAGGCCCCTGTATACTGTTTATACATTTTACAGTCCATGCTGGATAGAACTAAGAAACAAATTGAACACTATAAGAGTACATGTACCATCTTCTGCTAAAGTGACTCTAGCATTCTTCTGTTCTGTGGCCCAAGTTGAATCCAAGGAGTAAAGGAATCTCACCTGTCCCATGAATGAATACTTGGTAACTAGCTATTGGGACATTCTTCCAAGAGAGAAAGAAATATGTACCTGACAATGCTGTTGGGAAGAAGAAGGAGACTCCACTTTCTAGGAAGTTTTCTGATCACAGTGCCACACTTGCAGAATATCTGGACATTATTAAATAACATTGGAAGAAATCACCTGAGCCACGAGTCACATTCTGTGCCAGGCTCAATGCCATCTGCACTCCCTAGTCAAGCTTCAAATGCACAGAACACACTGAAGTCTGTAAGAATTTAGGCAGAGTTTAAACACTTCTCTGTTTACTAGTTGGATGGCATCAGACTTTAACCAGGACTTGGGCTTCATGAATTGAAGGACTGATTTCCCCAAACTCTAACTGGAGCATTTCAAATGTACACCACACCCCTGGGTAAAAGGAATGATTTTTTTAACAAACGAGACCAACTTAGAAAATTTCAACACCTTCAAGTATGGCATTAAATGGCCTACAGATAATAATTAGAAAACAGAAATAAATAGAAAAATTAAAAACAGTTTTTATTTTTTAAATCAATGAGAAATTGTGAACTTTGTAGAAATACACAAATACCAATTTTAGTGCCACTAATCATGTCAGGTATACAATTTTGTCTCAGAAAAAATATTTACTAAATTGAACTATATGAACAATTTTTATGTAACAATATATGAAAAGTAGCTATGGCAAATACTTAGGGGCAACTACTCACTGAATAATACAGGGTCTCTGTTAAAAAATAATGACCACCAAAGTATCATGTTTTAAATATCAAAAAGGAAATAGCTGACATAAAAAACTAAGAGCCTGGAAAATTTGTTTTTCCATGTATCAAGCCTTGCCAAGGGAGCACAAAAAGCATATAAAACCACAAAAAAACCTGCCTCCCTCAAAACAGAATGCAGCCAAAGAGTATTTTTAAAAGAAACAGAAAAAAGGAAACCAAACCATTTAGCTTGAGATATTGAATGCCAAATTTCTGTATGGAAACATTTTCTCTCAACTATAAATAGCTGCAAATTTAGGTTTATTACAGAAAACCATAGTAACTCATAATTAAAGCAGTATAATCTCCTTAATGTAACAATAAATGTAAACAAATTAAATAAACACACTTTTTTAAGCTCTGTCACTGCTTCACTACTTCTACTAAAGGTGCTGAGGTTCTTTCAGCCTCCTGATTTTTATTCCATGAAGGTCATTCATATGGGCAGAAACAGCAATGGCAAATATTACCCAGAACTTCTCAAAAGTAACTGAAAAGTAAGGGAGAAGAATCTGGAGGTTCAGGTCTTTTCAATCCCTCTAACCAAGCAAGATAAAGCTCTGCTTTCCTTTCCCACAAGGTGGTGTTCTGGCACAGAGGACAACTGAACAAAGGTAGGTCCATCTCGTACAAAGAAGAATTACTCAGGAAAGCAGTTTTTAACAAGAATCAGCAGGGAGGTGGCATCGTAACTCCATAATGTATATCTGCAGTGACATGGAAAAATGCCCAAAAACCAGGCGAAGGCTCTAAGATAAATAATATGATTGCTGGAAGGAGAACAAAGGAAACAGTGGTCAATCTTCTGAACACATAGATGTCTCTAAACTTTACAAGACATAGAGGAAATAAACAGGAAGAAATTAAAATCTTTGTTCACATAGTTCACACTACTAGAAGGAAGATATAAAACATACTAATTACTAGACTAACTAGAGAAAAAATGAAGAAGATTCAAAAAACAGTGGGATGCACCTGAGGAATATCCCTCAGTAAAGATAAACTGAGTATTCATTCTAGAACTTCTGCTGTATGCTGCTGACACGACCCCTGGGAGAAGAATAGCCATGAATGGACCATGACTAGCAAAAAACCCTCAGGCCCTGAGAATATTTCATCAAACGAAGTTTTCTTATGGTATCACTTCATATGCATGACCTGAATGTTAACACAGACATACCACAAACAAAGCAGTTACAACAGAGTACAAAATTCCATTGACACAGCAGATGTATTTCAATAAAAGCAGTACAAGATTACACTTAGGACTCTCCATATTGTTTCTGATGCTGACTAAGTAAGAAAATGAAATAGCAAAACTGCTCCTGGGCTATAAACTAGGATGTCATACATAAAACAATAGCCTAGCACTTAAAGAGTAGAAATATTGTGACTTTCTACTTCAAAAAAATAATTCAGTCAACTGGAGATTGTCCATGGGAGGGCAAAATAGAAAATGCAAGTAAATCATTACAGAATAAAATTAGTTAAGTGCAGAGTTAACTTACTTGGAATAAACCAAATAATTGTTGAGGTCAGAAGGTTTGTTTGAGCTCATGAAAGAGTAGTGATTTACATATATCAGGAGATTGTCTGAACTGAATGAGAATTCACTGTAGGGATTTCTATGGTAAAGTAATAGCCCTAACATTTCTTCTGTCATTTACATTAACTATTAAATTCCAATATAACCTGTTAGTATACGACTTCTTATTGTTGCAGGATTGTTTACAATAAAAGTCATTCATATGAAAAGGTAAGAAACATGATTTTAAACAAAAAGGAATTCAACTGAACTATGAATGCTTATGCTGCTGGAGTGGCCAGTTGTTTGATCTAACCCTGTTTACAAAGAGGACTTTAGTGCTGAAGACAAAGGTCATAAAGTACAAATAATATTAACCAATAAAGAAAGAAAAATTACTTTTATTTAGAAAAGAGAAATTAAGATTTGGAAAAAAAGAACACTGTCAAGTATTCTGATGAACTGGCAAATCAAAAGGTAACAGATTATATTAATAAGGAACGCCCCAGAGATTGAAAAGAAATGTCGCTGTATTAAGAATACTACTCTTACACAAAACTAGAACATTCAAGTCACACTCAACTACTTTGTCCATTTACTGCAGGTCTCACTTCAAATCTGTCAAGATGTCTTTACACTGGAGGGCATCTGAAATGGCACTAGACACATCTGTTGGGCAACTAACTCAGCTTTTAAATGGTTCCCCCCATGCATGTTTATGCAGGCATAACATACATTTAAACTGCCATTTCAGCTGAAGAAGCTTCAATATGGCTGATGGAGATAAAGAATAAGTCAGGTCATCTTAAGGTTCATACCTAATGGCTGACGATCTCGACTGCCAGGTTTGTTTAACTGTTAGGAGACTGAATGCCACTCCAGAAGGGCATAGGTCTCTTGTGTGTTTTACAATGCATAGAATATCACTGCCCCAGAAAGATGTCTCATATATCCTTTCTGGTTTGAATGGCATTAAGCACCTATGTTTAAGCAATTGAGTCCTGTCCTATGTCTGCAGTGGCTATCACAGGAACTTCAGATGCGGTAGACACCTACTTATGTCTGCATTCAGATGTTGTAATTCCAAGCAAACATCTTCCTCAAGTGAACTATGCATTATCTAGAGTTATCAAGAGAAATCAGAGGAACTTCTTTTGAGTTCCTCCAAGAACTCAGTAGGCAACATATTCTTTCTGTCATTCTAAATCAAGTTTCAGCCTTCCTTGCTGACATGATTCCCAATCCATCCTGCTGCTGATTTCACCTTTGCCAGTGAATTCTTTCTCACTGAAAAACTGGAATACAGATAAATATATAGAACAAAGGAAGTAACTTCACTGTTTGTAGCAGACAGTTTCAATCCAAAATACATTCTCGGCAACTGATATCTTACACATCAACAATTTTCCAGGTATATGAAAGGCATCATATAGCACATGAATACTCAGGTAGCACCAGTCCAATGAAGAGGATACTAAGTCATTTCAGAGCATCTCTTTGGAGCAATTGTCATGAACTCTATTCTTCTGCCCAAAATATACCTTAGAAGCAAATCAGACCAACTTAATTCTTGCCTCCTTGTTTTGCCATGTAAACAGAGCATTTACATCGATCCAGACCTAGACCCACGGACCGATTTTGCAGTTTGACCTTGGATCTCTCTCATCACTATGGACCTGCCTGATGGGCACAGGGTTGCATGGCCAACTCTGTTAACCATCACTGTGGTTAACCACCACTGGACTGAATCCTGACCATGACTCACTGACCTGCACTCCCAGCTGTAACCTTGGACCTCCCTTAACACCACAAACTCACCTGATGACCTGGACTTGTGCTCGAACCCCCTCTAGTCCTACCCTCTAGGATACCACCTCTAGGCCTACCCTTCTCACCCCACTTACCTACTGTGGGACTGCCTGGTGACCTGCCTGTTACTACCCTCAGGTCCCTCCCTTAGGGAGCTGCTGGCCCTCACCGCTCCCTGACAAACAGAGAAATTTCTTATTCTAGAGTTCATTGTAATATCTGAACCTTGCTCCTTAACATCCAGTTCAGATTGAGTATTCCTTGAGTATTTCTTTACCCCAAGTCAAACACGCTGGCATTAGAATGCAGCCTATTTCTCCCTTTCTCTGCCCCTTTCTATCAGTTGCACCTAAAACAAAAGTGTGGTAGTTGTTAATGCCTAGCATCCTAAGGATAAACTTTGTTGATGGAAGCCAGAAATATCACACTTTTCAGATTAGAGTAGCAGCACTTATAAAATACATCTGAAATTTAGTGTTTTGTGTATTAGCTCTCCCTGATTTATCTCCTTATCTACTGGAGGCTACAGCTATCAGATGCTATGACAGTAATCCCAAAAAAGAATGTCTTATTCAAGCAACAAACAAGGGTTTGACATGAAAAAATACACCAAAATCGAACTAATAATAAAAGAGCTCTGTCTGATACACAAACAGAATCATGTTCATAGAAAACTGAAGCATAATATGCAATTGTGCTAAATCACCTATTGCACAGACGACTGCCACAGAGGTACTAAGTTTGCGAACCAGTTTCACAGCACAGTACTTACCTGGTCTTAGCAAAATGCAATGAGATGCAGCAAAACAAATAAGGAACTCCTTTCGAAAAGGAAGAACTTTTTTCTCAGACAAACACAAAATAACACATTTTCTAAAGAGCTACAGAGTTAATAAATCAATACAGCCTCTGTCTGCATGAGTCTAGAAGAGGGAACAGGAGGAATTCCTTACTTCCCAGACTATTTTCCTTTATATTAAATCAGAATAGATCAACTCTCACATATTTTGGGTGAAACATCTGCTGATTATTTTCTGTGATTTGTAGTTTACTCTTTTGCTTACAGTGGATGTACTTAATGGATGGGAAACCAGAATCTGCAGCTGCCTCCAATACACAATTTGCCTCACATAACCAATTGAAGTGAACTCAACTTGAACTATGAACACACATAAACTGAAACCCTGGAACTGTCTGTTTTGTTTAATTGAAAGGGTAGTCATGTATCTGAATACTGTTTGGAGGCGTCAACTTTCATTTTTATGTTAAAAGCATAAGAATAAAATATAATAATAATACATTTTTAAATGCATGAGAGTATGAAAGTTGTTTTCTGTTGTACTTTTCATATCACATCAAAGACTAAACTCATGTTCCTTCTTAAGTTATTACTCATTTTCCCCTTTCATAAGGAAGTGCTGAGTTCAGAAGTAGTAAACAGACTTAAAGATTCTTGACTGGTTTTTTTGCCATGTTGTGGGTTTGGATTGCATTCTGAAACTACTACTCTTAGTCAAACAAATTACATGGGCTACCATATTGATCTTGCAACAATATTATTCTGTATTTCTCTATGATCTTCTCAATTTCTTCATAAACTCGATTTTCTTCTTATCTCTCCATTATTTGAGGAGAACACAAGATGTAACAGTGTTTCTTCCAAAACTGACGAGCTACACTGAACTACTATGCCGGGCAAGTGTTTTTCTGAGTAGCGGGATATAAAGCCATGAATTTTTAGCCCACATCCTTTAGCTTTAGTCCTGATTAAATCCTCACTTTGTAACTTTTCATACATAGCCTTCAAACCCCAAAACTGTGCAAAGCATAGATATGGTGAAATGATAGCACACAACTTAACTGGTGGTGTTGTCTCAGGGATACAGTAAAGGCTATGTTGGATAGAAAATCACTAAGGCAGTATTTCCCACTTTACATAATATTCATCAACAAAATCTATTAATATAAACATTCATGCAGTAACATATATAAATTTTACATAAAATACAATTCCTAGTAGTATTTCAAATAATATAAATAAATATGGGGAAAAATAAGAATATAATTATCAACATTTAAGACTTCTTAATAATTTAGACATTTTATTGTTATTTTCGTAACTCAATAGAAACAAAGCCAGTGAAAGTATACTGGAAAATATGTATAAAAGCGATTTTGATGTGAAGATAGTCACAGACCCCCAGAAGCTTTCCCCTCTAGTAAGCAAAGGTAAGAAATGCAGGCACTTGAATGATATATGTTAAATTGTGATCATCAAAATCACTACAGTCTGTGCTACATTCTAACTACGCGGCCAAGGACAACAACTTACTACATGTCAGTATAGAGTCACACAAAATCTCTGGTGGTCATGGCTTAAAATTTACCAAATGCAAGCTCTAGTGAGTCAGAAAATTCCACTGGCATATGGCAGGCTAACAAAACTGCTATTCTGACAGCTCTTCAAAGAAGGAAACTTCAGGAACTGGAGACTGAGTGTCTAGCACAAGCAGCAGCTAGTTCTATGAGTAACTGGAAACCATGTCCAATTCTCTGCCATGATGTTGGACACTCTCAAAAAAAAAAGAAGTAGCATTACAGGACAAACACTCAGAAAGATAAAATCAAGCTCAAAGATTGCTGACTACCTTTGAAAACAAAGACATACCTTCTTTAATATTCATATCTGTATTTTACATAAAATCATTCATAACCTGACAGAACAAAAACAATAGGCCACATTCATCAAATAACAGTCTCCTGGATGAGACTGAACTTTCTAAATTATCACTGATGACTTGATACCTTCTAAAAACCATTTGTTGCTGTTTTCAACAAATGTAAAGTACGTGGAATCGCAGAGATCTGAATACCCAAATTAGAGCTAACAGCTCCTGTGACCTAAAAAAGCACATAGATGTGCTGTAGTCACAGACAATTTTTGGTAACTTGAAAAATAATGATCGAGGAATCTATTAGTAGAGTCAGGTGGTAGCAGAGGCATAGGCAACCACAGTTGGACTTGTGTTACAATGAAATCAATAATAAATGGTACTAGAGACCTCTGTTATTAACAGGAGGCCAACACAGCCAGTCACTTCAGCAAAAATTAAAAATGTCTTTTCAGGACTTGGTGTATACATTACCTTTTTCTATTTCCCTAAATGCTTCCCTTGGCCAACAAGCAGCATTTCTCCATTAACCAAGCTGATTTACAGCCAAGTCACTTTCATCCATATCCCTATCTTGGTCAAAGCCTGGAAAAGCAATTATACTCTGCCATCTGGGCTGGATGAAAAGGATACAGAGAACGGAGATCAACAGCATACTGATGACACTGGAGCCAAAACCTCCCACACTCTCCTTTACTATTATTTATGGTAATAGTATTATGGTGTGTATGGTGTTTTACAGGCAAGACTAAAGACAGAATCCTAGAAGGGAGAAAGAGTGGTGTTTTTCCACACACATTGAAAAAGCAGAGGCATGATCATCATTACAAATCCAACATGTGCAAGTAATTTGCTCTTTAAAATACTTTGGGATATCAGTGGGGGGGAAAATGAATATACTGACAATTCAGCCCATCCACCCTATCAGATAAGTCTCTCTAAATAACTCATTGTCAATAAAAGTGAGTTATGCATAGATCTTTAAGAATTAAAATACAAAGCTGAAAGTAAATCAACCATTCTCAATTACTATTGCAACCAAAATCACCTTCTGTGTCCAAAGGCTGGGCCTAAAAGATCAAGTAAATCATTAATTCAAGTACAGGTGGCCCACCACTATGTTTTCCATAGCTCTCTTTCCAAAAGACACTGATTAAAATGACAATATTTTAATGGCTATTTATTTCATCACTGTTGGCAACTCATCCTTCAGGAGAATTTAAAATTTATAAAGCTCTCTAGAAAAATAATATCTGTAAAGTGTTACCATAATAATTTCCCAATAATGGTAAGGAAATTATAACTTGAATACTATGCTATTCTTGATATTATAAAAATCTTCCATTTTTGCAATGAATTTAGTCAAATGTGAGCCTATTTAAAGAATATAATTTACTTCCTATTTAGCTGAAAATAATTAAAAGCATAAAAAAATTTCTTTATCTGAATTTTTAAAATATATACATATAAGGTGGTGGTTTTTTAATAAACATTTAAAATAAATTATCATTTTCTATGAGCTTATTAAAAATACTCATGTAATAATGATATGTCATAGCATCTTCTGTACTGGTTAAATTTCCAATTTATTACAGTAAATAGTAACGTAATAGTAATTTTAGCACATTCTAATCAAGAAAACCTGAAAATAGTGAAGTGGAACAAGTAGAAGAAAATATACTGGTACTGAAGGAACTATGACAAAGACAAAACCAAATGGGAACATAACAATTAGAACTGTTTGAGAAGATTAAGGGTTGTCATGGCAAAATGAATCATGATATTTCTTAATTTTTTATTGCTTTCATTTCTAGACTTTGTACATTCAGGGAGATTTTTTTTTTTTAAGCCTCCATATTCTGGATAATAAAGTGCTCAACTGATGAGAAAGAAATGTATGTTGTTGTAAAATTCATAATAAGACCAATGTTAACTAAGAACAAAAAAAAGGAAAAAATATGTAATAGTACTACTGTTAGCTGTACTTTCATTTTACTGTGACGCATACTCTTAACTGAAGGATTTTTCCAAACACTGGCAATAGAAAATACTACTTTATGGACTAAATGGCAATGCAGCCATACCACTCATTAAGCTCAAAATGTCCTGAAATGTTCTTAATGATAGGACTCAACTGGACTTTAAAAAACCTGAAGTATCTACACAGTTATGTCTACAGGTGTCCTAGGTATCCCTGTACAGTCAACGTATATATTCACATAAAATGTCTTAAGGTTCCCTAAACACACCATGCAGGACACAGGATCTGTGGCTTTTTGGAAGCTGGAGGTAAAGGAGGATATTATAGGGCTTCTTAAATGGCATCATCACTGAAGCATGGCCAACTGAATGAAGCGACTTCTGAGCACTGTCAGCAATGGCCAAAAACATATCAAACAACTCAGCAAACAGTGAGGGCGCAAGTCAGATGGCTAATTATAGGCATCTTGTGCATTTGGGATGCATCTGACTTAACCTCTAGCCATTGTCCCAGAAGGCACGAGTATCCCGTAAATCCCATTCGATACCTGCCAACCCTACAAGCCATCTCAGCTACCTTAGGGCATCTCACATGGCACCAGACAAGAGTGCTTAGGAAATTGAATCAAGTCACAAATATCAAAACATGGCAGAGAGACAAGAGAAAATTCTCAGTTACCAGCTGATTCCTCTCTGCATAGCCAACAACCAACTGGCTTAGTAGCTTAACTTTCCATCATTTTCACTCATCCCATTCAGGCAAAAGTGAGATGGCAAGGCCGATGAACTGGTCTATACTCTGTCTTCTCTTTCCCTAATAAAATAGTCATGTATGCTGCTTTACTTTATATGAAGTCAGCATAAAGTTCAATTCAAATTATGTTTCCAGGGTTTTAAAAATTCAGCTGTAATCAGCTGCGGATTCTGTTAAATCTTTTCCCTAATCCCAGTGTTCCACATGATATACCCTCATCGCTTACCTCGTTCCCCCATTTCTCACATACTAACACCCATATTTAATCTCATCTTAACTACTTGCATTAACAGTAAGCCCTAAAGCCACATACAGTTCCTTTCCAGATGCTGCTGTTGAATTATTTCCCTATGGGTTTCACCTAACATTCCAGTAATGTCCTCTGGCGCTTCAGTCCACACATCTCATCCATTCAAAGCCTTTAAACTTCTTTTTTCAAGAAACTCATAAACTAACACCTTTATTCCCATACAAAACAGCTAACATCTGTGGACAAAAAAACCCCACTCAGACAAAGAAGAAATGTCTACCCAACACAGGTTTTTCACCAGTGCACCTTTTAGCAGTTTTTGCATGTAATAAATCTGTGTTTTTGTCACAAGAGCTGTTGAGAATGACTCTCATAAGAATATTTAATCCAAATAAATTCAAATGTAATGCCATAACCAGAGTAACTTCCATTCATTCACACCAAACTGTAAAATAAATCTCCATTTAACAAGGGAATTATCTAAAAATAATATCGGTTACAGCAACATTCCAACAGTAAGTATAACTTCTTTCTTATCACCTGCAGCATCTCTTCCATCTTCTGCAATATTAGAACTTTGTCCCAAATGTTAATCAAAATCTTCACCATTGATGTGACCTAGCCAAGTAACAGTGAGAAAAGCTATGAGCTGATTACTTCTAACTAAGCTTGAAAGGCTACCCTTAAAACTGTCCCTGGAAGTATTTTTCTGAAATGTAAACCATGTACTTAGCAGTTTTCTGGTTCCTCTGAAGTGATTGATTAAAAGACCAGATAATAAAATATGTATCTGATTAATAACCTCTTATGTAATAAAATTTTTATACTTCATTACGTTATGTCCCTATCAACATATTACAAAATAGAAAAAATCCCTCATCTCTACTGCACTGCTTAATTTTAAAGTGTGTGCACCATTTTGACATTTTTACCCCAAAAGGGCTATATAAGCGTACATTAACACAGCAGTAATAAAATATTTCCCTTTTGCTGAAGACCAAAAATGCTGAATTTTTTTACTGGGTATTTAGCACAGCATGAAAGTCTGACTTTGCTCATGCTCTTATCTCAAAAATTTCAGATCAATCAATAAAGCAACTTCTCTAGAATTTCAATATCCTGATGAGTTTTCCTAAGTGACAGAAGATGGATGGATTAGATAGACAGAGAGAACCTTCTACAAATTTCTGCCTGATTTTTATTCTCATTCTTAAAATTATTATTTTTCTGTTCTAGTATTTTCTGAGGTTCAATTAATTGATGAGCCTTACTGAGTGCATAGTACTTCATGACACTGTATGTCAAGGTCCACACCTGCATTATCACGTGTACTGGAAAACTTTTAAGGTGGCATGCTCTCCCCAGAAGTTCACAATACCACACACCCATTTTTAATACACATTTCTCTTTCATACTTCATCTATCTTTTTAAATATACATTTGGGGGAAAAGAAAAATGCTACAGAAAATATTATACCTTTGTTAAATGAATGAGAGAGCTAAATAATAGAAGAGAACTCAACACAGCCCGAAGTACTAAATAACTACTTTTCTGAAGTCCTCCACAGTTTCTTTAAACATAACTTCTTTCACACTTGACACATTAAAGATTCTCAATAGCCTTCAGTTGCTAAAATTTCAGAGAATCATCACCCTGTTTAAACACCTCAAATATTTATGTTGTGAAAGAAGTAAGGGTGAACTCAGCTTTATCTCTGGACTGTACCTACACTGCACCAGTTTCTTACTGCATGATATTCACACATAAACTGAAATTCAAACACACACTTCCATAAATATGTGAATCTTTCAACACAGGTGCTTCAAGAGTTGAAGCTACCTTTTTCCTCAGAAGCACCAAAAAATAGTCCTATCATTAAAGTGTAGAGAAAATAAGTGTAACTTCATTTGAGGTACCCAGCATTCCACCTTTAACCATTCTAGGTACTCAGCATTCCTTCTAAGCAAAAAAAAAAAACCTTAAGTAAGATACAAGCTACTATAGAGATGACAGTTACTATTATTTATTAGTCACCACATCAGACAGTTCAAAACCAGAAAATTTGATTAATTAGGAGCAGCAAATATTTTGCTTTACGGAAACTTCTATGTCTGACCAGCTGGTACAGTAATCCTCTAAGGTGAGATTTCCATACCAAAACTAAAAGACAGAAGATCCCCAAATTGTAAATAAGATCCTTATTAAAAGATATTCTCATTTATTTCAGTAGGAATTAAATTTGGATCTGATTGATCTTCTGCAATTCACCTATCTTCACCCCCAGCCAAAGCAATGAGAGAAGAATGATCTCAAGATGCATGAATTTTAAAATGATTATTTGACACATGGGGTGTCTTAAATCAATTTTCCTCCTTGAGCCAACATGGGAGGAAATGAACATCACTGTGCCCATATTTAGGCTTTGAAGGAGATGGAGGTGGGAAAAGACAAAAATGGGATCTCACCAAAAAGCAGATATGGGGTCTGAGTAGAAACTTCCTGTGCATATTTTTAATTCCCAAATTTGCAAAGCAAATCCTTTACAATATTTCCATCTTTTTTATAAAATTGTAAACTCCCTTAATAATCCCAGTATAGCATAAATCTCTGTCAACTAAAAAGCTCTTGTTATCTGTCCAGTATTTACAGGCCAATGGTATAAAAGAACTGAAAGTCAGTGACTCCACTTAGGTCAAACCTACACTTTATTATCAGCCTCTTAACTTCTAACATCCTGTTTGGCACTCCTAACAAACCAAGTACTCAGCCTTTTTGGACTTTCTCTCTTCAATGTTCTCAAGATCTTACTCTGCAGCCTATAAAATACCTGACTGAAAAAGCTGGCATGAGTCTAGTGACTGGATCTTCTAAAGGGGAAACTCCTCTTGACTTCAAAGAACATTTTAGAACGAGCTCAGCACTGCACTCTTCCTACTCCAGTTAAATTCAGTGGGAGTGTGTTTTATTTACTACCTTCAGTGTCAGCACGTATCATATGTCATTCATCATTTCCAAATTCAACAAGAAAAAACAGCATGCTGATACAAACTTAATGGACTGCTAAAATTTAGAATTAAATAATAATCTCTTCTACTTTATTATTCTATTTACTTTATTTTTATAATAACTTTATATACTTTACATTTCATGAACATCATTAAGAAAATAAATGTTCCTTGAAATCTGCAACAAAGCAAAAAAATAGTCCCAATCTTGAGACATTCTTGTAATGTATTCACTGAGAAAATGATCCAGCTACTGAATTCTGTACTGACAAGGCCTCTGCATGTAGAAGAATATGGAAGGGATGGAAATCAGGAATTTCACAGTCTCTTAGTGATCAATTATTTGGTCTTGGATTGTATGAAAGACAACACAACATCTAAACACCTTGGAAGATCAGGATGAAAAAAGAGAATGAGGTAAAAATTGTGGGCAAAGGAAAGAGGGGAGAAAAGATCTTTGCCCAATGAAATCAAAATACTTTCTCTATAATGATTTCATTAATTATCCTTAAATAATGCCATCCTTTGAAAGAGTTAAAAAACAAAAACTCTGCAATATAAAATCCAGGATAACTACTTTCTTTTTCCTCTACTTATATGCAATTTTAATCAGATTTAAAAAAAAAAGAATGTAAACAATGATGTATCTTTCATATGGTAATTGTCGTAGTAAATTAATAAATTTGCAATATTGATGACAGCAATTTTTTATAGTACTTCTAAATTAGATAAATTAAATTCTAAAATGAAAATGCCTAAACAGTTATTTGAGAAGAGCCTGCAAGTGTTAATTTATTCCAGGAATATCTAATTACATGGAGATAAAAAGAACATGAAATACGGTATGTCTCAAATCAGTTGCTCTGAGGTGTAGCTGAAAGACTCAAATAAAAGAGATCTGCTGTCTCCTCCCAGGTTGCATAATACCATATGTCTCATTTTTTATGCTGTAATTTGAATCAAGAATCAAACATAAGTAAGTAAGACATATATTATTGTCACATGGACTGTGGGTTTTGTTGTTATTCTTGAGTTACTCTAAAAATAAATTTAAGAAGTTTCTAGCATATGTTTAAAACATGACAATCTGTTACAAAATCTAAACTAGCAAATTAAAACCGCAAAAGTAAGACACCTGTGTGCAGATCTTGATCCAAGAGTGTCATGCAGTGAGGAGACGAAGGAATCTTAGTCTGTGCATTTTCAGACTGGCTATTTAGGCACGTAGCATATAAATCATTGCAATCAAGGCTCTGAAACAGAAGTTAGCTGTCTAAATAAGAGAACCCAAGATTTTGCTCATTATTTTACTATTTAGCACCTAGCATTCGTGCTCCTCTCCAGTTATAAAACTTTCCAATGGTAATATCCTGAACAACTGTTAATGATTCTGGATATCTCATTCCATATGACAGCCTAAGTCTGTGATAGAAATCCTACAACATAACATAGCACACATTAGCATTATTTAGACAGATTACACTTCCTGGAGTCACAGCTACATCCAGCAGAATAAGACACTAGAGTCTTATTTTTGTCTCATTTTTGCTTTATTTGTTGTAAGTGCAGGCAGCCCTCACCAAACCATATGACTCCTAATATATTCCTATTTTACTGAACTGATGCCTGAAGAGGCTACCTGGAAACAGAGACTAGACTGGAGTAAGGGAATAAAGGTGGTATTTATTTGAAAGGCCTTCAAAGGTACACCCTGGGCAGCCCAGAGGCTACTTCCAAAATGGACCCCAAGATGGATGACAAGTCACGAGTTCTTCACACTTTTATAGGCTTGGTCCATTTGCTTACCAGCATAAATTCGCCAATTAAAACTTTAGCTGCTGATGTAAGTTCTCTAAGCTCAGCCCCCTTCTCCAAGATGTTGGTTTACACATTTCTGGGCCCAGCATGGCCCAGGTGTCCTTGGACAGCAAACCCAGAGACTTTGTTATGTCTGTCTTAATATGAGAGAGCAGCAGCAGCAGGCCGTAAGACACTTCAGAGTTTTACAGCAGGCAATACAGAATATAAAAGCTAAACCTCAAGGTTTAGGGCATCAATACCCCTTAGTACCCTAGCTAGTAGTACATAAACGCAAGGGTTTAAGAAGAAGATGCTTATTATTTAGGTATGTTTAGCCACTACTCTCTTGCAGAGTAGGATTCCCCAGTTTAAAGAGGCAGATGAATATTCATGATAAAGTTGACACTCTGACCTTAACAAAGTATTGTAAACCATGAAATGTCATTAAAAAACTGGACATGGAATTGTCTCTATTTTAAAACATTTAAATATTTAGTCCTCTATTCCTTAGATAATCTTTAAAAGCTCTTACGAATCAAATAATTTTTTGCTACTAGGGAAACAACATCATATAATCCTTTTAGTAAATGTAAATCATAAAGGGTTTTTACCCTCATTACTGTGATTACAAAGCTCCTAAAGAATACCACCGATGGATAATTTGCTTTTAAATTTCTGCTTTATATTTATTATATAGACTGAGTATAAGTGTGTGTTTGCGGGTAGCAACGTCTTCCTTTATTTTAAGCACTAATTCCTCTTCTTCCCACCCTGCCTGCACATCCTGCAGGTCTTAATGCTAGATATCAAACAAACCCAAGCCATTTTACATTTCACCTTCCTTTTCCCAACCATTCCAGTGGTGCAAGACCTAACTTGTCCCAGTTAGAATTCAGTTTCTTGAATATGACTAACCAAAACTCAACAAATACAGTTTTTTGCAATGACATCAACATTTCCCTGTTTGACTGGAAATTGTGGATCTACTCTATCTGAGGACCTAACCTGATTTTTTTTAACAACTCTATTGGCAGCTCATAGTTATCCTATGATTCGTGAGTATTCCAAAGTTCTTCTTCAATCTCTTCTAACAATAAAGTCAAAGTTTCTGGTTTGGGTTATTGATCGCAAAGCACCTAATCATTCTGTATCCTTGAATTTCATCCCAGTCTTTTACACTTCTTTAGCCATCCAGCTCTTCCCTGCTGTGTCCTTAGCATATTCCTAGTGCATCAAAATTCCATTCTAGCCTACACAAAAATATAACACTAAGTCTGTAGGATAAGACCAGTGTCAGTTACTCTCAGACCATCTCTTCTCCAGCAAGAAGGTTCCTGCTAAACTAGAGGAAACCAGCAGCAGATAAACACCTTCCCTGCTGCTCAGCCTGAGCATTTCACAAAACAGACCACAAACTACATTATAAACTCCAGTCAAATCCTGTGAGTCACCATCAGTAACAACCTTGATCGCTGCACAAATCTCTCTAATACTTCAGTATCTGTGGCCACCTCCTTTCTCGGTAGATGCTAGCATATTTTACAGTTCTGATATAAATCTATGTCTTTAACAAATTCTCATGTGACTTTAACATGATTCTCATGTGACAAATTCTCATTCTCAAATTCTCAAGCTCTTATTTAGTAAAAGTAAACAAGACCTTTAATATTAAGTCAATCAGACCTATTAATAAAAACTATGTATATTGGGGTAATGCTAAGAAAATGAAGCTGAACTGTATTCCTTGTATGAAGCATTACAGAAGCATTCTGAAGCAAACAGTTGAGAAATTAAGAATATGGAGAAAGTTGAACACACTGCAACAGGAATGCAGTGTCTCATTGTTTAGCCAGGTGTTCAGCAATACAGACTAGTCTAAATAAGACTGAAATAGGTATTAGTAACTTCTACTAACAGGTTGTAGAAAATTCTATTTACTATCTATTTAGCCACCTAGCCAAATTAACTTCTACTTTTCATCTCTCTTTTTCAATAACTTCACTACTCAAGCAACTCTACCTTTTAAAGTCAAAGGTGGTTATAAAAATACAAGAAAAATGGTTGGCTAAATGAAACAGAAAAAATAAGGGAAAACTAAGACATCCCACTACTCACTTTAGAACCTACTATTTCACCTCCACTAGAGCTCCAAGTGGTTAAACCCGGACCTTTACAAATTAGTCAGCACAGTATATAACCAATTTTTTATATATTTGGGGTTTTTAGAGAAAACAGAATGATTTTGTTTTTACAAGAGCCCTGGCAGCAACACTTACATTTTACTTGATGTTGAAAGAAAAATCCCGAGGAACTCCTGAAAATATTTCAGCAAATAAATAAACTTTATTTTCACCAGCCATGAAAGCATTATTTCTGGGAAACTGCTCTTGCACCTAAAATCCCCTTCCCTACTTTATTTCTTAGTGTCCCACATAAATGTCATTATAGTGGTGCTGCCATAACTATCTTGCATATACTGGTCACAAAAAAAAAAGACCAACAAACCTTTTTACAACCATTACTTGAGCTAGTATAGTTTCTAGATCACATAACAAGAAACACTTTTTTTCTTGAACAGGATTGGTATGAAATGCACTCCTACATAATGAAAACCTTTGCGGGTTGTTTAAGAATCCACGTGAGAAAAATGGAAATTTGAACAGATTCATGTAAAATCACAGCGAGGTAATGCAGAAGCAAATGCTAAAACATGTACAGTGACCAGCTCTGGATTTAATTAGTGCACTGTGCAGCTCACACCCACATGAATGTTTGCTGTTGATTCTCGTGTTGCTGTTTACTGATGAAGACATCTTTCTGTATCCTTGGAGGAAGAAAACAGTGATGAAAATTAAAGAGCACTGCAAAAATCAAGTAAAATTATCCATTATAATAAAAAAAAACTTTTCTTTTTAATCCGCTATTTTCTGAGAAGATATTAATGATTGTTTTTGACTGCAAACCCACTCTGTTGCAAAAGCCCTTTCAAATGCTTTGTCTGACAGGGGGATAGAGACAGACACAATCAAGTGGCATATCAAGGTATTTTGAAGGAAACTTTTAAAAAATGTTCAGATCTTTTGAAAGGAAGTGATGCACCAAAATGTAGCAGGGGCACATGAACAGAATTATAGTTCTTTGCTTCAGGCCTAATACATAAAAGTCCTTTAATTCTATTTTATTTCTTTACCATAACAAAATATATTTTCACTTTTATTAAAAAAAAAAAGGTTGATTTTTTCCCCCAAAAATTTAATGATGGATAGACACTGTTCCCAGGGAAATACAATAGCTGGAAGCTGTATGGGGCTTACCTATACAAAAGGTAACCTCTATGCTCACAACAGTGTTGCTTTGTGTATTCCATATATGCATATTTTGAGATTTGAGGCTCAGACCATCTGAAGCAAAATTAAAATGCTGCCAGTTTTGATACCACTCAGAACATTTTTCATCATCTCTCCACATCTGAAGTCACATTGCTACCTAGTAATTAAATTTCACTTCCAAAAAGGGGAGAAAAACGGAAGATGATCCCACCATGTATCTGAAAACAGAAGAAAGATGCAACAAGACGTGCTCTTTAAAAAAATACTTTTTTTTTTTTTTTAAACAATTTTGTTCTAGGCTTGGCTCATGTTTTTAACGGTTTGAAGCACAAATTGATTACTGGAGTTAGAGTTGGAATGAATGACAGTTCAGACAGGAAATGGTGATAACTTTCCTTCACTTCTTCCCCTACAAATGCCATGATTAGGACGGTCATGACCTTCGGTGTCCCTCTGGCCGCCTGCCCAGGCGCCTCCTCATCCAACCTACACTCCCTGCAGCCACCGCCCACACCTGCTCACAGCTGACACCTTCACTCACCCCTCCGTGACAACCCCCGCACCCCTACGGCTGCAGTGACTCTTCCCTCGACAGCAAACGCGCCCGCCGCACTCGTGTGAGCAATACAAGCTGCGCGGAGCAAGGGCAGTGCCGTGGCCTCCCCAAATGCGTGTCACCCTGCCATTTTATGATTTCCACACAGTGAATGATCACGCATGGCGAGGACCACTGCTGGGTGGGTTTGCCACTGCCTCACCGCTGCCCCAGCGCCGCCCACCTGGGTTCGCACTGCCTGGGAACACGGTGTAACACCGCCCCTGTGCTGAAACACTGACCAGGCACAGCCCAGCGGCACGGGGTGGTGGGTAAGGCCCCCGCCGCCCTGCTCCGGGCAAGATGGGACAGGCGACAGGCCCAGGCGCTGCTGGCTGGCAGAAGCAGCACGGGCAGGAGCAATAGCGGCACGGGGGACGGGCCTGACGGGTG